>UESW01004571.1:431748-509442 GCA_900491605.1 Calamus simplicifolius | reverse complement strand
AGGTAAATTATCCCAACCGGTTGTCCAATGTTGTCATGGTGAAGAAGTTGAATGGTAAATGGTGGATCTGCATCGACTTCACCGACCTTAATAAAGCATGCCCGAAGGACAGCTTCCCTCTCCCTCGGATAGACCAGCTTGTGGATGCCACTTCCGGTCATCAGATGTTGACCTTCGTGGATGCATATTCGGGCTACAACCAAATCCGAATGGCATCCAAGAATGAAGAAAAGACCGCCTTCATAACCGACCGAGGTACTTATTGTTACCGCGTCATGCCTTTTGGTCTGAAAAATGTAGGTGCTACTTACCAAAGGCTGGTTAACAAAGTCTTCAAGGAGCAAATCGGGCGAAACATGGAGGTATATGTCGACGATATGCTGGTCAAAAGCAAAGAAGCATCCTAGCATATTGAGGATCTTTCTGAGAGCTTCGCAACACTCCAAAAATATCGGATGAAGCTCAACCCAACAAAATGCACCTTCGGTGTCAACTCTGGGAAGTTCTTGGGCTTCATGGTTTCTCAGCGAGGCATTGAAGCCAATCCACAGAAGATTCAAGCCCTCGGCAAATGGCACCCCCCAACATCTGTCAAAAAGGTCCAGCGCCTGACTGGAAGGATCGCGGCCCTCAATCGCTTTGTGGCTTAATCAGTTGAGAGATGCCTTCCTTCTTTAAAGCTCTCCGATCTGCCAAGAATTTCCAATGGTCCGCTGAATGTTAGAAGTCATTCGAGGACCTCAAGAGATATCTCGGCTCTCCACCTCTCCTCAACAGTCTGAATCTAGGAGAAGTGTTATTCTGTACTTAGCAGTTTCAGAAGGCGCAGTTGGCTCGGTGCTGGTCAGAGAGAGAACAAGACCCAAAAGCCGATCTACTATATTAGCAAGCTGCTCCGAGACGCCGAGACAAGATACACCCGAATCGAGAAGTTGGTGTTGGCCCTGATAACGTCGGTTCAGAGGTTGCGGCCATATTTCCAGGCGCATTCTGTGACGGTCCTTACCGACCAACCTATCAAGGCGGTGGTCCGTTGTCCGGAGACATCAGGGAGAATGGCAAATGGTCCGTCGAGCTAAGCGAGCATGATATCCGATACCAACCTCGTCCGGCCATCAAAGCGCAAGTTCTAGCTGATTTCCTCCTTGAATGTACCATCCCAGAGGATGGATCCACTCCAGACTTTTCTGAGCATCCGAGACCTGATGCCTTGTGGCTGCTTGATGAGGACATCAGTTCGGACCAGAGTTCGGGTCAGTCGAACCAGTCCTTGGATGTTCCTGTACCAGCAACCCAGAGTCAGCAGGCCACGTCAGGGAAGACCACACCAGATAATCTACGAAGGTCCAAGAGGTTGCAGAACAAACGGGCTTGAAATTTTTTCTGTGTCGGACTTTGGGCCCAAACTTGGCTGGTCACATGGAAACGGACTGCTGATTCAAAGTCATTGCCTTTGGCCATGAGCTGCTGTGGATTTTGGCCATCCGGGCTCGTCTGATAGGAGTTTTGGGCCTGTTTTCGTTTTTTAATGGCATAGTTGTAATTTTAAAAACTTATGATGTTAGGGTTTTATCTCTTTTATTTAGGTTGGTTTTGGGCGGCCGTCAGAGGCAGAGAAGAAAGATGCTATTTAGATTTTATTTTCTTAATTCAGATGATGTTTTTTTCTGATTCAAAACAATTGAATTGAAAATTCAATTGATCTTCCTTTAAATTTCGGATTGTGAGTGATCAAATTCAAATTTTTCCCTTTTCTTGTCAAGATTTGAACCAAACCTGGACGAATTCTTTTCTCGCAGATTAGATCGTTCTTGAGTTGCAGGCGTTTTGAATATCGCCCTGCATCAACTTGGTATCAGAGCCTTGATCCAATTACCGCCTTGATCCGCAGAAGAACAACGATCAATCCCTGAGAGACGCCGTGAGAGATGCTATGCAAGACGCCATGCGAGACCAGCACCAGGTGATGCAACAGATGATGCAAACCATGCAGGCGATGATGGCGCGGCTGGAGGTGCAGAATCGTGCCCAACCCCTTCGAGTGGAGGAGCGTGATGAAATTGATGGAGGTAGGGAGAGGGTTTCGAAAATCTGGAGGCACCACCAATTCGAAGAGGGCAACAGAGGCCTGATGTTGGACTTCCAAGGTATGTCGATCAACCTCCCTATTTCGAAAATCAGAATCGGTGGGAAGCAGGCTTCAGGGTCGAAATTCCAGAGTTTAAAGGAGGAATTAACCCAGACGAGTATGTTGATTGGACCCTTCAGGTCGATGATGTTTTTCGTCTGAAGGAGGTGCCCTTAGACAAGCAGGTACCGCTTGTCACAATTCGATTCAGAGATAGGGCTGCTGCTTGGTGGCATGCGCAGCACTATCGTAGATATATGGATGGGAGACCTCCATTAGCGTCATGGGCAGCGCTAAAGCAGGAGATGAACAGGGAGTTTTTGCCTCCGAACCATGAGCAGATTTTGTATTCGAAGTTGCATGGTTTGACGCAAGGTAGTCGGAGCGTCGAGGAGTACACAACTGAATTTTATCGATTGGTTGCACGAAATCGGTTGATTGAGGCTGAACCGAGATTGATAGCCATGTATCTTCATGGCTTGCGGCTGCCAATCCAAGATGCACTGGCTGTGCATCGAATTGATAGCGTAGGAGATGCGCATATGAGGGCTCAGGCAGTGGAAAAGAGCTTGATGAGAAACAGGGGGTTTCAGAGCAGAGGGGGTTTTACTACGGGCCAGAGTTCAGGGCAGAATTCAGGGGGCAAATTTATGCCTCCAGTAGCGAGGCCGCAGGCATCAGTACCTCCAAGACCAACAGGGTCGAATGGAACCTCAGGTTCTCAGGCGAGAGTGGGCAGCAACAGGGCTAACATTCGGTGCCATCGGTGTCAGAATTTGGGGCACTATGCCAATGAATGCCCCAAGGCGCGAGCTCAGTTGTATATGGAGGATATATGGAGGCGAAATGGAGGAGAGTTCCCTGAGGATGAGGAATTTAATGATGAGCTGTGTGTTATTGATCCGGACCATATTCAAGGGGAGAGCTTGGTGATACGAAGAATGTGTCTGGCGCCGAGATCAGATGAAGATTGGCGTCGGCATGACATCTTCACAACGAAATGTTTTGTGGCTGGCAAAACATGTCGTGTTATCATAGACTCCGGCAGTTGGGAGAATGTGATAGCAGAGGAGGCTGTGAAGAAGCTGGGGTTGCAGACAGACCCTC
This sequence comes from Calamus simplicifolius, assembly GCA_900491605.1. NCBI lineage: Eukaryota > Viridiplantae > Streptophyta > Magnoliopsida > Arecales > Arecaceae > Calamus > Calamus simplicifolius. The sequence continues at coordinate 506,207 of UESW01004571.1, read as the reverse complement.
ACCCACATCCATATAAGCTCGGTTGGGTGAACCGAAATGCAGACATTCAGGTCAGCCGAAGGTGTAAGTTGTCACTGTGTTTTGGTCCTCATTTCGAGACAACTATTGAGGCGGATGTTGTTCCAATGGATGCTACTCACATCATACTGGGGCGTCCGTGGCAGTTTGATAACAGGGCAGTGTACAACGGGTACACCCACAGTTATATGCTGCGTCCAGATGGGAGGAAAGTTATTTTGAAGCCGCTTCAGGAAGTGAGTGGACAGAATACAGTAATTTGTTTACCAAGCACAGAATTCGATGCGAGTTTGGATGGAGAGGATGTTTGTTTTGCTTTGGTGAGCAAGTCAGGAGACTTCGGCGTGGAAGAGGAGCAAAGGCCAAATATGATTCCTGAGGAGTTGGTGTCTATCTTGGAGGAATTCCGAGATGTTGTATCAAAGGAGCTACCGGCTGGATTACCACCTCTCCGAGATATTCAGCACGGCATTGACCTTATTCCGGGCTCAGTGTTGCCGAATAAGGCTCATTATCGGATGACACCGCAACAGCATGAGGAATTGAGGAGGCAGGTCCAAGAACTTTTGGACAAGGGGTTCGTACGGGAGAGCATTAGCCCGTGCGCGGTGCCAGCCCTTTTGGTACCGAAGAAGGATGGTACGTGGCGCATGTGTGTCGACAGCCGCGCGGTTAACAAAATTACTGTGAAGTACAGGTTCCCGATACCGAGGTTGGACGACATGCTTGATCAGTTGAGTGGTGCTAAGGTCTTCACGAAGATTGATTTGAAGAGTGGGTACCATCAGATAAGGATGAAGCCTGGAGACGAATGGAAGACAGCCTTCAAGACTAAGGAAGGGCTGTATGAATGGTTGGTAATGCCATTCGGGTTGTCAAACGCGCCGAGCACGTTCATGCGCGTAATGAACCAGGTTTTACGTCCATTTCTTAGCTCATTTGTGGTTGTCTACTTTGATGATATTTTGATATACAGCAGGACAGCCGAAGAGCATGTGGGCCATGTGGCACAGGTTTTGTCAGTGTTACGTGAGAACCAGTTAGTTGCTAACCCAGAGAAGTGCATTTGGATGGTTGGGAGACTAATTTTTCTGGGGTACGTTGTGACTGGAGAGGGGATTCTCCCAGATAGGAATAAGGTGCATGCAATTGTGGAATGGCCAGTACCTTCAACCTTGACAGAATTGAGATCCTTTTTGGGTCTTGCAGGGTTTTATCGCAGGTTTGTCAAGGGGTATAGTGAGCTGGCTGCACCTTTAACGGAATTGTTGAAGGGAGCCAGATTCGGGTGGAATGATGCCGCACAGGAGGCATTTGATGGGCTGAAAGTCAGATTGACCGAAGCTCCTTTATTGGTTCTTCCTGATTTTGATAGAGTTTTTGAGGTGGATTGTGATGCTTCGAAGACTGGAATTGGGGCAGTGCTTAACCAGGAAGGAAGACCAGTTGCATACTTCAGTGAGAAGCTGGGAGGAGCTAAACTGGCTTACTCGGTTTATGATCTGGAATTGTACGCCATTGTGAGATCCTTGCAGCATTGGCGCCACTACTTGATTCAGCGGGAGTTTGTACTGTATTCAGACCATCAGGCGCTGAAGTTTTTACAGGGTCAGCATAAACTGAGTTCAAGGCATGCGAAGTGGGTGAGTGCCTTGCAGGAATACACTTTCAGCATCAAGCACAAGTCTGGTACATTGAATAGAGTGGCTGATGCTTTGAGTAGGCGGAGCTTGTTGATTGGCGCTATGCATGTGTACACTCTCGGCTTTGAGAGTGTAAGGGAGGACATTCGTGTGGATGAGCACTTCAAGGGGATTTTGGCCAAAATTGAGGCGGGGGAGCGAACTGATTTCGTTCTCCATGATGGATATTTGTTTCGAGGTAACTGCTTATGTGTTCCTGATACGTCTCTTCGTGTGTTGATCATCCAGGAACTGCATAACCAGGGTCACTTCGGAAGGGATAAAACAGCCTGGTTGATTCGGCAGCGATTTTATTGGCCTGGTCTTGACCGAGATGTCAAGTCTTTTGTGAAGAGGTGCAGGTTGTGTCAAGAGTCGAAGGGGACAGACACGAACCAAGGTATGTACACGCCTTTACCTATCCCAGAGGCACCATGGCGAGATGTTTCTATGGACTTTGTTGTAGGATTGCCGCGGACAGCAAGGGGACTGGATTCGATTATGGTGATTGTGGATCGGTTCAGTAAGGTGGCGTGTTTCTTGCCATGCAAAACCACTTTTGATGCGTCAAAGGTTGCTGACTTATATTTTGCTTCAGTGGTTCGGCATTTTGGTATACCGGCATCCATAGTGTCAGACAGGGACAGCAAGTTTATGGGACACTTCTGGCGAGAGCTGTGGAAGAAGTTGGGCACAAAGTTGAAATTCAGCAGTCCTTATCATCCTCAGATGGATGGACAGACTGAAGTTGTCAACCGTAGCTTGGGTAATCTGTTGCAAGCAAATGTGCATGAATTCAGGAGCTGGGATTTGTGTTTGCCGAAGATTGAGTTTGAGTTCAACTCTTCAGTGAACCATTCTACAGGGTTTGCTCCATTTCAGATACTGTTTGGGTTCTTGCCAAGAGGTCCTTTGGATGTTCTGCCAGTTGAGATGCCAGAGAAGGTGAGTCAGAAGGTCGAAGATAGAGTGTCTGACTTGCAGGAGATACATGCGACTGTTAGAGCCAAATTGGAGCAGACTTACGCCAAATACAAGGCGAAAGCTGATCAGCAGCGTCGGCAACAGTCCTTTGAAGTGGGCAATTTGGTATGGGTTTACTTACCAAGGGAGCGGTATCCATAGGGAGCTTTAACAAAGCTCAAGCCGAAGAAGATAGGTCCATGCCAGGTATTGAAGAAATTTGGTGACAATGCCTATCGGGTTGAGTTACCAGATGATGTCTTCATTTCGGATGTGTTCAACATTCGGCATCTGACCCCTTATGCAGGAGAGAATTCGAGCTTGAGGTCAAGCTTTTCAGAGGAAGGGGAGAGTGATGAGGACATCAGTTCAGACCAGAGTTCGGGTCAGTCGAACCAGTCCTTGGATGTTCCTATACCAGCAACCCAGAGTCATCAGGCCACGTCAGGGAAGCCCACGCCAGGTAGTCTACGAAGGTCCAAGAGGTTGCAGAACAAACGGGCTTGAAATTCCATGTTTGGGCCGAGTGTACGGAATTGACCCGACTTCGTTTTGACACTTTGGGTCAATCGAATCTGGTTAGCTACTATGTCGGACTGGGCCCAAACTTGGCTGGTCACATGGAAACGGACTGCTGATTCAAAGTCATTGCTGTTGGCCATGAGCTGCTGTGGATTTTGGCCATCCGGGCTCGTCTGATAGGAGTTTTGGGCATGTTTTCATTTTTTAGGGCATAGTTGTAATTTTAACCAAACTTATGATGTTAGGGTTTTATCTCTTTTATTTAGGTTAGTTTTGGGGGCCGTCAGAGGCAGAGAAGAAGGATGCTATTTAGTTGTTATTTTCTTACATTCAGATCTATGTTTTGTTTTCTGATTCAAAACAATTGAATTGAAATTCAATTGATCTTCCTTTAAATTTCGGATTGTGAGTGATCAAATTCGAGATTTTTCCCTTTTCTTGTCAAGATTTGAACCAAACCGGGACGAATTCTTTTCTTGCAGATTAGATCGTTCTTGAGTTGCAGGCGTTTTGAATATCGCCCTGCATCACTGCTCCACATCGACGGATCATCTAACGCCCATGGCTCTGGCGTTGGCTTGGTCCTCACCAGCCCAGAGGGGGCAACCTTCGAGTACGGCGTTCGCTTCTCCTTCCCAGCCTCCAACAATGAAGCAAAATATGAAGCTCTGCTCGCTGGACTCCGAATCGCCCATGACCTTAAAGCGAAGAAGCTTAATGCTTTTATTGACCCTCAATGGGTAGCTGGTCATGTGCGAGGCAAATTTGAGGCTCGGGAGCTGAGCATGATTTGGTACCTTCAACAGGTGCGGGACTTGCTTTCCCACTTCTCTGAATTTGAAGTCATTCAGATCCCAAGATCCAAGAATGCACGCGCCGACCTATTGTCTCGGCTGGCAACTGCAGAGTCGATGGATTCCGAGCGGAAGTTTCCTCTGGAGATTCTGGAAAGGCCTAGCATCGCGGAGGCAGACCGAGTGATGCAAGTCGAGGCCGAACCATCCTGGTTCGACCCCATACTAAGGTATCTTAAAGAAGGGTCACTCCCAGCCGACCGAAAAGAAGCAAGGAAGCTGAAAATGCAAGCCACCCACTATGTGCTGATCGACGACCAGCTATATAAGCGGTCATTCTCCATGCCGCTACTCAAGTGCCTTCGCCCATTCGAAGCTGATTATGCTCCTCGGGAGGTACATGAAGGAATTTACGGCAACCATCTGGGCAGCCAGTCCTTATGCCACAAGGTGCTGCACCAAGGGTACTATTGGCCCACCATGCAAAAATATGCTGACAACCTCGTCCGGGCTTGTGACCCATGTTAGAGACATTCCAACATCCATAGGCTCCCCTCCACGGTTCCACCAGTTTGGTCCCTATTTCCTTCGCTTGGCCCTTTGCTAAGTGGGGGATGGATATTCTTGGCCCTTTTCCCCTCGCCACTGGACAGAGAAAGTTCTTGTTTGTCGCCATCGACTGCTTCACCAAGTGGGTGGAGGCCAAGGCAGTTGCCCAAATAACCGAAGCTCGAGCCAGGGACTTCGTGTGGAGATCCATTATCTGCCGCTTCGGCCTTCCGCATACTATTATCACCGACAATGGCAAGCAATTTGACAACCCAAAGTTTCAAGGTTTCTGCGAGGAGCATGGAATCTGCCACCGCCTTACGTCGGTAGGGCATCCGCAGGCCAACAGAGAAGCCGAAGTAACTAATCGGACCCTGCTTCAAGGGATCAAGGCTCGGCTTGCCAGAGCCCAGGGCAGGTGGGCGGATAAACTTCACCATGTCCTATGGGCCTACCGCACCGCCTAGAGAATCCCCACTGGCAAGACCCCATTCCGGATGGCCTTCGGCGCGGAAGTCATCATCCCCATGGAGATAGGGCTTCCTTCTCCACGAGTAGAGAGCTAATCGGAGGAAGCCAACGATGAGCAGCTCCGCACCGACCTCGATCTGGTGGAAGAGATCAGAGAGAAAGCTCGAATCAAAGTAGCTGCATACCAGCAAGGAGTGGCTCGTTATCACGCCTCCAGAGTCAAAGGAAAATCCTTCTTACCTAGTGATCTTGTCCTTCGGAAAGCATCCGTCTCCAAGCCACTAGAGCAAGGAAAGCTGTCTCCGAACTGGGAAGGCCCCTATCAAGTAGTGGAAGTCATCGGACCTGGCACCTACAAGCTCCAGGATCTGAGCGGAAAATCTATTCCCCGGACGTAGAATTCGGACAATCTCCGCATATACTATCAGTAGGGTACGCTTTCTATAGACTTGCCCCATTTGCAGCTTTGGCATCTTGTTTCTATTATTCACGGCATGACCGCTACAATCGTTTTTCCGAAAAAGTCATAATAGAAAATAGATGCTGCTTACGCATCCATTCTCGGCACAACCGAGCTATCTCTGTACCTCGGCTGGGCCGAGTATTGAGCTAAATCTCCGTACCTCGGTGGGGCCGAGTCCTATTTCACAAAGACTTGGTATGGCCGAGTACCCCCAGTGCGGCTAGGGACCAAGTGATCTCCAAAACTTCGACTAGATTCGGGCAGCTTACAAGCCCCGATTGAACCAAATGGTAAAGAAAACTTCAACCGGATTCGGGCAGCTTACAAGCCCCGGCCAGACCAAATGGTAAAGAAAACTTTGACCGGATTCGGGCAGCTTACAAGCCCCGGCCGGACCACATGGTAAAGAAAACTTCGACCGGATTCGGGCAGCTTACAAGACCCGGCCGGACCGAATGGCAAAGAAAACTTTGACCGGATTCGGACCGCTTACAAGCCCCGGCCGGACCAAATGTTAAAGAAAACTCCGACCGGATTCAGGCAGCTTACAAGCTCCGGTTGGACCGAATGGTAAAGAAAACTTCGATCGGATTCGGGTAGCTTACAAGCCCTGACCGGATCAAATGCTAAAGAAAACTTTGACCGGATTCGGCTAGCTTACAAGCCCCGACCGGGTCAAGCGGCGCAGAAGCCTCGACTAGAGCCGGTGCGCATCTCTTACCAAAATCCTCGGCCAAATTGAGAGATATCTCTGTACCTTGGCAGGGCCAAGTAAAACACCGAAAAGCCTCAGCAATAACCGAGCGATATTCTTAAAACTCGGCAACAACCGAGCAATATTCTTAAACATCGGCAACAACCGAGTAATATTCTTAAACCTCGGCAACAACCGAGTAATATATTATCTGAAACCTCGGTCAAGTCAAATGACGTACTCATAAAACGTTATCTGAAGCTCCAGCCTAGATGAGTAATCTCTCAAACACTCTAACATAACTAAGACGTCCTATTATACTTCGGTAGAAGCAAGCAACCTTCTTCTACTCAACAGTTAAGACACGCGAGCTATCTCTTTCCGAAGAAATACCTGCTTCGTTCTACAAATGAGATCATGCTCACCATGTGGGTTCACAAGACCGCCCAGGTCTACCTCTGACCGAAGCAGGGATAAATGCTTTTCTTCACTGGGGACCGAATATCGGTCTTAACAAAAACAATGTAGTAAGAACGCTGCCGAAATATGCTATGACACAAAAAGCGTGATATGGGTGTAGCAACTCTCAAACATAATCCCATCGAAAAAGAAGCAGATGCTAAATGAAGAAAGAATAAAACTTTCTTTATTTCTTCAATGAAAAAGAGTTACAACCTCATAAGAGGCATTACAAGTGCATCATGGCACAGGAAATAAAAACAAGTAAAAAGCTTAACCGGACTGCTTCAGTCAGCTTTGGTTAATAATGATGTTTCGGCATCTGACCCAAGAGATCAGACAACCAATCAGCTCGCCCTGAACTGTCGGTTAAGGCCAAGCCGGCTTCCCATGGGTCCTCTGGATGAGCAAAGAGATCCAAGAACAGAAGGAAGACCCGTGGATGCTGATGCTGAGGATGCATCTCCCCCAAGTGGGATGTCGGGCTGCTGGACACTGCTCGACTGTGAAAAGCGGGGGACAAGCAGACCAGCACTGCTCTCAACTCCCTCTTTACAGGCAAAAGATCCCCCAGCCAGATGAGCTAAGGGAACCAACCCGAGGGAGAAGGAAAAGTCTGTGCATACTATGGGGGTACATGTGCACTTCCTATCCTGCGACCCCCGCAGCAAACCACAAAGGACACACAGGAAGCATATATGTGCGCTCTCCATGTGATCTATGCGGACCTCCCGTGCGCTCTCCATATGATCTCCGAAATTCCTCTCTTGAGGACGGTCTGCTCTTCAGCAACTTCTTCATCACTCCAGCTATCCGAGGGAAGTCGACTTGCAAAAGGAAAGCTCATTCTCTCCACCCTCAACTTAGGGGACACAGACATCATGAAAACTCTCACAACTCACGGAGAAGAAAGCCTTGGGAGATAGCGTAACATGGCCCCCTCCTCCCATTTTATAGGCAAACGGACCGGGAGCAGCTATTAGAGTGGAAAGCCCCGAGATTCAAAATGCCCTGGCCACACTACCACGTGGCATCCTAGGATGAAAAGAGCGCTCCTCGAAGCGCGCCAAACACGTTACCCATGTCATGACGCACGCCAGAAGATTTTCCTCTGATCCCAAATCAAAAGCCTTAAGTGCAGGAAATCGGCCGCCGGTCCTTGAGATATGGACAGGCCTGGGAAATCGCTCGATGAAAATGACATGCTCCAATGGCGAACGAGTGCTTATGTCACGCTAAAAAGACCTACATTGGAAAAAGCCGATAGGATAAATGACTCCGAAAAATAGTGAGGCATCCTTTTACAGCTTGCAAAGCCGTATTATCCATTTCGGCAAAAAGAAGGCCAACTCGCCTTGGAAAAGATAAGGCATTGGCAGAGTAATAAAAAGGCGCAGAAGTCAAGTACTCCTCAATAAAGGTACATTGATATCCCCTGCTCCGGCACAACCGCCCATTATGTCTTGGCATAAACCGAGACATCGTCTTGTGCTTCAACTCAAAGCCAAGATTGCCTCTATACTTCAGACTAAACTGAGGCATCTCTACTCGGTTCAATATAACCAAGTGTTATGTTATGCTTCGATCCAGATCGAGATAGCTGCCCTTGCCTCAACAACAACGAAACGCTCCTTATACCTCGGCATAGCCGAGTATACGCAATGCTCCGGCTGGAACTTACAAGTTCCGTTTACCTCGGTCAAAATGGGGACGCCATGCTCTAGCCTCGCTAAGATTATTAGAGATTCCCCGGTGGGGTGGTTCGTTTCGTAAGACCCGAACGATAAGAAAAAATGTTCCGGAGGTGATAGCAGACACAAAAATTGCGAAAATTCCTTTTCATTCACCACAAAAAGAGAAACAAAAGGAAAAGAAAAAGGTACATGAGCCCTCACAGGGGCTTATCATCTTCTCCAGGCACCACTGAGCTTTCCCCGCACCGCAGAGCTGGCCTGGCCACTTGTCGTTGGAGGGACGCCACCTGCCTCTCCAGCCGGCTGTTATCTTGACGGAGGAGCTCGATCTCTCTTGTAGTAACGGCCAGATACTGCTCGGCCGTCTTCCGGATTTGTTCATGATCCACGAACAGTGACGCTAAAACCTCCCCATCGATGGTCACTGTGGTGCGGCCCCAACGGGGCCCCCTACGGCCGCTGCCACTGCTTGGTGTTTCGGTTGATCACCCCTCACCTTTGGAAGCCATCTCAGTATCTAAAAATATGACGAGGTCAGCTGAAAGACGATTAACAATGGCGCTCCTCCACTCGTTTTTAAACTACTATTGGTGGGTATCTTGATCGCCAGGACCATTAATTCCAACATTACTACCGCGGGACATGCCACATGTCAACACCTCAACGGGCGCTCACAGGAAACGAAGAGTTCCGCTCCCTCATCGAGGAGGATCATCAGTAACTTTGCGGCACTCGGGATGCGCCCCTCTTTCTCGGGACCAAACCCCCTCCATTTGAATTATGTTACATGAAGCTATATTCCTTACGCCCAAACCTGTGAGTTGGACTGGGGAACCTCGGCCAAAAGCATGCCTACTTCTTCACTCCGAACAAGCCGAACTATTTAACCTCGGCTCTAACCAGGATACACCTACAATTCTCGACCATTCCCAGTCGAACTATCCAATACTTCGACGGGGTGAATTTCCTTGCTCGCTCCGAGCGGGACTGAAACTATGTTTCTCGGCAGCACCAAACCATTTTATGCCTCGGCCGAGCTTGCCCATTCTCTACATCGGACAAATCGGATAATTCTTATACCTTGGCCTCGACCGAGACGCCTATTATAGCCCGAGTTCAACCGACTTAAGAGTGTGAACGAGTTATAATTTGTTCGCTGTCGGAAGAAAACTTGAGATAAAAGATTAGCCAGAAAAACAAACAAATAGAGGTGAAAAACCCGTTCATCGGAAATTTCAGTCAGTCCACAAGTCCAAAAAGCAAAAAATACACAAATGACCCTCAAGGATCAGGGACTGGATCAGTCCCAGCGATATCCTTAGCAACACTCGGAGAGGCTTGGCTCGCTTCGCCCACTTCAAAAGTCGTCTTTCCTTCGGCGGCAAGCTTGGAGTATCCTTCGGGAGCCGCGGCATTGCTAGAGCCCAAAATTGCATCAAGATCGATGTCTGAGATGTTTTCGTACTCGACTTCTTCGGCCCCCGGGGTACAAGCCTCAAAGGGTTCAACATCCAAAAAGGAGAGGTCCCATTCCGGATGCTCCCGAGATATTCTAGTTCGGACCTCTCCGCGCCAAGCTGAAAAGCCTCGGCACAAGTCGTATCTTGTTCGCCCCGAAGTATGGCGAGATGCCTTTCAGCCTTGGCAACTTGGCTCCGGAGTGAGACGATTTGCTCCTCAGTCTCGACGACCCGCCCTTCGAGCTCTGAGCTCCTTTGTCGACTCGACGACAGTTCCCCTTGCAGGGTCTCTAATTGGCTTCGGCCCTCCAATTTCGCCTTCTCCATCTGCAAATACAGGGTTAGCCGATGCAACAATGAGCCGATAGGAAGATTAAAAAGATGATATCGTACCTCCTCCTCCTGCCGAGCTAATCTCCTAGTTAATTCCTCGACCTCGCCGAGGGCCCTCAGCTTGTCGGCCTTAACCAGCTTGATCCTGTTCTTGAGGTCATTGATCCTCGACTGCCTGCTGTTGGCTTCTTCTTTGGAATGGGAGAGCTCGTTATCAAGCTTGGCCATTTTCTCCTGATGCCATCTGATCCTGTCATCCCTAGTAACAATGCAATGATTTAGCTGTCGGACCTTCTCCTCCGACTCGCCAAGCATTCTGTTCAGGTGATTCTTCTCGGCAGCTTCTCTCCCCAGCCTGTCTCGACTTTCATCGAGCTGCTTCCTAGCAGTTTCCATTTCTTCGGCATGTCTTGATGTGACCCGCGATAACTCCAAGCATACTTCGTCATACCTCGCCCGAAGCCCATGTAGCTCCTTAACTTCGAGCCTTAATCTGGATACGTCGTCGAGGGCGGCCTGATGCAATCCCCTCGCCCTTGCCAAGTTCTTGTTGGTGGTGTTCAAGACTCGCTCAAATTTGTCAGACGCCTCTGCTCGCAATCGAATCTCGGTACTGACTCTCTTGGCCTGGACGTTGGCCCCTGTTGCCAGGCTCAAGCGCCAGCACAATGCCCTAGTGATCAGAGTGCACTGCGAAACAAAACTCAAATAAGAATAAGGAAGCGCAGTCAAGCGCCCACTACTCTGGAATAGCAACTCACCCGGGAGGTGTAAGACCTGGCTAGCTCCATGAGGGCGGAATTATTGATTTTAGGAAGAAGATGAATATCCTTCGCTGCGTTCCACTGACCGAACGCGGCGTCGATAAGATCCAAGTCCGCAAACTCGTTCATCAAGGGACCCGCGCTCGGATATAGCGCCGACTTCATCAGAGCAGAGAACGCCTCCTCGATAGCCGGATCCAAACTCCCAGGCTACCCATCTGAGGGATCAGTTCGGGCAACCACAGACTGAGAAGCTTTCAATTTCCTGGCCTCCTTCAGCAAAAGCCTAGCTTGCATTCCTCGGATAACTCGGCCAGCCCAAGCCTCATTGTTCCCGAGGCTCCAGTGGGAGAGGCTTCGGCTGAAAGGTCATCATCCTATCCTCTTTCCTCACCCGAGGGACCTTCTTCAATCATCGGCGCCTGCTCCTCCCCCGCGAGCTCCACCAAGGCCTCGATCTGTTCACCAACTCTTCTGACCTCCTCAGGAGGAACCTCTTCAGTAGAAAATTCTCCCGAGCCTCCATTACCGATGGCCCAACGTCGCCGCCCTCTAATCCCTCCGAGGGAGGCCCTTCAACGATAGGCCCACCCTGAACTTCCAATGGAGCCTCGTCCGGGCTATCCACTATCTCCACCACCAAAGGACAAGGGATCTCGGCCACCCTCTCTGGGTCCTCCTTCGCGCTCTGCTCCTCCATCATGACTATTGCTCCCTCCTCCAACTGAGGGGACCCCTCTCTCACTGCCGGCTCCCCCACATCCTCTTTCCTCGATGGTTAAGAGCGCGGGCTAGCCCTGACTCGCCAAGCCTCCGGCGAGTGCTCTCCAGAAAGACGAACCTTCTTCTCAAGCTTACATCTTTCTGCACTACTAGCCTCTCTCGGGCGCTTGCCCAACTCTTTCTTTATGCGGCCCTCCAGCGCAGATTTCTTGGCTACAAGCGCAATAGGCAAACAATCAGGCCGAGACATACTCGCTCGAATAAAATCAATGGAAGGGAGAAAGAAAAAGACTTACCTTGTACGTCGACGGGGCTAAGTCCGGCGGCAAAAAGAGCCTCCTCCGATAGCAAAACATTGGCCGAGAACACTCGACCATCAAGAAGGACCCCTAGGTCCTCCTTCTCCTGTTCGGATAGAGCTAGATGCGCTTCCATATCCCTAACAGGGTTCCCCCATCCCCGCGGGAAGCTAGAACCGATGTTCCCTTCAGCGATAAAGAATCGAACCTTTCATTCCTTTATGGATGATGGTTTATCCATGATCGTCCTGAATGACTTCCGAGGTCCGATATAGGACCACACCGAGCTCCTCCCGGATATCAAATGGTAACAAACACAGAACAGGGACAGAGTTGCTATTACCTGAACCTGGTTACACATCGAGATAAACCCGATGATACTCCGCCAGCTGTTAGGAGCTACCATTGTCGGACAAATGTTATAGAACCTCATGATCTCTTTCACTAAGGGGTGAAGGGGAAGTCGGAAGCATGCCTTTAGGCTATCTTCGTAAAGAAAGATCCCGCCCTCCAGCTCTTGCGAGACCCTATGCTCGGGCTCCGGCAGCCGTAAAATGACATTCGAGGGAATGACATACTTCTGGCGTATTCTCCCCAAATCTTCAGCAGCAATCTCTGAAATCAAGTCGCTAGGCCTTACCGTGCTGTTGGTTGAAAGAAACACCGAGCGATGTTGCAAAGAAAAAAGGGAACATAATCCTCCAAGAAGGAACGAAAGGGCGCTGCGAAATTGAATTGTGCTGTTTTGACTTTGCTTTTCCCCGAAGGAAACCGCCTCAAAGAGAAGATAAGGCGTCTTGATCGGAACACTCAGAACCACCGTTGCAGGCGCCGTAAAAACCAGGATTTGCTACGTGGCACTTCCCCAACAATTGCCCCTATAAAGCAACAGATCCGTCCTGTAAAGGCAAGACGGCTGTGCAGCATTAATTAGGGCATCATTACGTAGGCTGTCAAATCCAAACCCATTCAGATCATGCCACTTGGAGTTGTACTCTCTATGCCCAAACCTACGCTTCGAACTAGGTAGTGGGAGGCATGTGTTGAGGGGTAAAATCGCCGCTGTATTAATAATCGTGCAAGGGATTAGGATCAACCCTGACTCCCACTTGCTGTGCAATACCCGCTAGAGATGAATCAACCTCAGTGGATCATGGCGCCTTAGCCCCCCAGCGAGCCAAGGACTTCCAAGGCGTGGATCACATCTCTCGGCCTCAGCCGAGCTATCCCTGACTCTCGGCCTCAGCCGAGCTATAACATCTCTCGGCCTCAGCCAAGCTATTCCCATCTCTTGGCCTCAACCAGCTATCCCTGACTCTCGGCCTCAGCCGAGCTATAACATCTTTCGGCCTCAGCCGAGCTATTTCCATCTCCCGGCCTTAGCCGAGCTATCCCTGACTCTCGGCCTCAGCCGAGCTATAACATCTCTCGGCCTCATCCGAGCGACCCCTATCTCTCGGCCTCAGTCGAGCTATTCCTATCTCTTGGCCCCAGCCGAGCCATTCCTATCCTTATGCCCCGGCCAGACTCAAGCACTCAAGCACCTCTGCGGAATCCGGTGCAGGAGAGTTCAAACAAAAATCATACCCAAGAGTGGCCTAGAGCCCTGGAGCCTACACCGTCTCCGAATCCCAAGACATCAACCAGCTCTCCCAGCCGTTGATCCTCTAACTAACGATATACAAATCTTACTGACCTCATAACAAACTGGATTCGAATCCTAACGGCTTTCGGACCCACGACACTCTCAAGGAATCATGTGATCCTCTATAAATAGAACCGTCTCCTGGCTTCTCAGGTATGCGCACTTGTTTACTGGCCTACTCTCCTTCTACCTCTGCTCACCCCTTCCCACCATTAACGCTCTGCTCAGAGCTCTCGAGAGGCCACCCTCGGAGAGACTCTTCAGCGAGAGCCTTCTCCTCACATTTGTTGATTGCTGATCCCCGCTGACTTAAGTGTTGGAGGGTCTTCTGCGGAGGGCTACCCCCAACGCTTCTCGCGTGAGGACTGTTTTGCAGGTCCGCCTAGAAGGGAGCCCGATCACGCCCGAGTCGGAGGACAGATTTTAACAGCAACAATAATTAATAATATAAATAAAAAATATAAATTTATATAGCTTTTAACTTAATATTATTAAATTTAAAATTTAGAATTACTATTTTTCAAGTTTAAAATTAAAGAGAAGATAAATGAAAAATGGATTACATTAAATAATTTTTTAGTTTATATGGAACTTTTTATATTATTCTTGCTTAAATTCGTAATGGATTTAAATACACAATAGTAAAATGATTATTATGCTTTTCTAAGGATTTACTATTTTTTCTTCCTCAATTGAAAAAAAATCTTGATTCTAATTTTTTGCTATTAAAAAAAGTAGACAAAGAAAAGAGACATATTTTTTTGGTTAAACTACAGAATTAACCCATGTTTATTATTTTAGTCCTTAAACTTTAAAAAATTATAAAAATAATTCTAAACTTTCTGTTTTGTATCACTTCAATCCCTACCATTAAATAGGAAGTTTATTTTTATCCTATGTGGCAACATATGTAGCAGCACACGTGGTATCCAAATGGCAAAAATAAATATAAAATCCATAACTAACCCATTAATTTATTATTTAATAATTTAAATAATAATAACAATAATAATTTAACCCATTAATGCAATGATTTCCCTCCCTCTCCCACCTCATGAGGACCTCTTCCCTCCCTTTCCCAAGTCTCCCATCCGATGCGACCTCCTCCCAAATCCCCAGCAACCCCCTCCTCCCTTATGAACCCCCAACAATCCCTTGCATGAGGACCTCCTCCCTCCTAAACACCCAGCAACGCCTTTCCCCTCGCCCCGCTCCGAGGACCTCCTTCCTCTTGAACATCGAGCAACGTCCTCCCCTTTTCGCTGCGAGGACCTCCTTCCTCCTGAACATCGAGCAACGTCCTCCCCCTTTTCGCTGTGAGGACCTCCTCCCTAGGCAATAGACCTCTTTGAAAACTATATCCAACAAAACTAAAAGCTCTTTCTTGTTGTCCAACTCTAAAGGATTGATTTGAGAATAAATGAACAAGTTATTCGGTATTGTTTGCTGCCATTGATAGTTATAGTAGTAAAAGATGAGCTGCATTCTAACATCAATAAATGACCCAAGGAGATACACTTTTCTGTTGGCATAAGATTGGAAGTTTTTTATGCCATATGTTTTAACCAAATATATAAATTGAGGGAGGAGGTCGCATTCGATGGGGGACCAAGGAAGGGGGGGGGGGCAAGGAGATTGCTGGGGGCAGGAGGGAGGAGGTCGCATCGGGTGGAGGACCAAAGGGGGGAAGGGGGTTGTTGGGGGGTTGGGTCGGAGGAGGTCGCATCGGATGGAGGACCCAGAG
The DNA here is from genome assembly GCA_900491605.1 of Calamus simplicifolius. Lineage (NCBI taxonomy): Eukaryota > Viridiplantae > Streptophyta > Magnoliopsida > Arecales > Arecaceae > Calamus > Calamus simplicifolius. Next base: position 490,930 of record UESW01004571.1, on the reverse strand, counting down.
GGAGGAAGGGGATGGGGGGAGGGAGGGAGGAGGTCCTCGCAAGGGAGAGAGGAGGGGAGGGAAGGAGGTCCCAGGGTCGATGGGGGCAGCGTCTTGGGGACAGAGGAGGTGGGGGTAGGGGGCCGAAGGGAGGGAAAACATGGGTACGTGGACAGTTACAGTTAGGACAAATCAGGGCAAAGAAAGATTTTTTTTATATTTTTTAAATTATTAAATGATAAATTAATAGATTAGTTATGGATTTTAAATTTATTTTTGCTACTTGGATCCATGTGTGCCGCTACGTGTATGCTGCAACATAGGATATAAATAAATGGCATCTCTCTTATTTAATGGTATGGATCAAAGTGATATAAAACAGAAAGTTTAAGATTATTTTTATAACTTTTTAAAGTTCTAAAACTAAAGTGAGGTAACCTCTAAATACAAGGGTTAATTATGTAATTTCTCTTATTCTTTTCCTATTAAAAAAACCTCCATTGTAAGGAAAAAAAAACATCAATTAATAGATTAAGATCCTTTTTCAATGAAAAAAAGGGAAAAGAAAATGAAAAGAGATGGCTTAGTTTTCAATTTAAAAAATATTGAGAAAAAGGAAAAAAATGAACATGAGTTAGTAACTTTTTAAAAGAGGAAAAAGGAAAGAAAAAGAGGCTTCCTTTCTAATAGGAAAAAAGTTCATGAAAAAAAAGAAAGTGATGTATGACTAGAAAAAAAGAGAGAAAGTCATAGATAACCAAAAAAAATAAGTTAATAGCTTAATGTAAAAAAAAAAAAAGAGAGAAAGAAGAAAAAAAAAAGTAGTTTTCTTTCCATTGAAAAACATTCTTCATGAAAATAAGAAAGAAAAACTTTCCATTAAAAAAAAGAACCCTTCGTAAAAATAGAAAGAACAAAAGAAAAGAATGCTTCCTTTCCATCAAAAAAAATCTTCGAAGTCATGCAAGGTTGCAAGGGGAATAATAGGAACCAAATCCTAATTAATATAAAAAATTAACGCATACTATTATTTCAAATGCAACTTATTAAAAAGTTTACGAAAGAAAAAGAATTTTAAGTGAAAAAATTTAAGGAAAAAAAGATTGAGAGCTTTCATTTTTTTATATTATATTATATTTATGATCTTGTTCCAAAAAAGTTTAATTAAGATCTAAGACAGGACTTTAATATAGTGCTTGGACGTGAGAGATGGTATAATCATCACATGGAAGGAAATGTAATGTAAAATTGATGGTTGCCCTATTGTATTCGTTGCTTTCCGAGTTAAACAATTATGAAATTAAATAAACTTGTATTTTTAAATTAAGAATGGATGCTGGGATCCGTGATGGAATATCTAGTTTTCGATAACCGGTGATGGGACTTCACACGCTAACAAGAATGAAAAAGTTTGAATTGGGAACAAAAGTTATTGCAAGTCCAATAGATGAGAATATGGAGAAAGATAATGTTAAGAGGTATGAGGGTTGCCTCGCAAATGCCCTCTGATGCTCGGGTTCATAAGGAGCGAGTGGTGATCAGGAGCAGGCTTTGTTGCCCTACTAATGGAGCGTACAAAGCGTACTATTGCTTTTAGAGCCGGGGAGCAAGGAGGAGGAGAGAAAGGATAAAAAATACCTCCACACCTATAGATAGAGTGGCCCTTTATATGTGGTCATAGGACCTACGATGGGGTTGTTTGGGCTTCAATCATCTGACTCACCGCATAAGAATTCATTGAGAATAATGCTTTGTGCACTGCTTATGATGCAGATGCATGCGATGATTGGTTTGAATATAAGTATGCATGTATGTAGTCATACATACAATGTAAAAAGAATAAAAATATTCTTGTTGCATGCCTGCACAAATTAATCATCGCGCATATTGTGCGCATTCTACATCACATGCTACGCACAAAAATGCTTCCATTCATTATACAAGGCTATCATGATTGCCATGGCCATATTTTCTACATAGAGATGTGTATGGTCAATTCTATTAAATCATGTTCACAGCTTTGTTGCTTGCATTCTTTCATTATGGTCTCGTAGGCTTTGATGATGCAAGGAGATCTATAAATGAATTTTGAGATTTCAGACGCATTACAGAATGTGCAACGAGAACCCATCTATCTTTTTTTTTTTTTTAAACTATTGGAACCTAATTTATTCATTAATATCAAAAATTTAAATTTATATGACACGATTCATATAATCCGTTTAACTTATATAACGAATGCAACATATATGACCGATATAATCCGTATAATCTAAGTAATTCATATAATCTGTATAAAACTCATATAATCTGTATAATTTGTACAACATCTTTAATACAAATTTACTTATAATAAATAATTATATATTAAAAAATATAATCAAAATATAAATAATTTTTATTTAAAAAAATAAATATAAAATTTTTATATAGGTACATCATCATTAATAAAAATAAAAAATAATTAAAAAATAACATTAATTTACATAAATAAATCGAATCAGAATGATATATTGAATTATATAATTTATTTTTATTTAATAATTAAATTAATTATTAATTAATTTTAAAATAATAAATTGTTTTATTATTTTATTTATTAATTAATTATATTTAATGAGCCAATCCGATTACGATGCCAAATCATTCATACAATATAAAATTGCCAATTTGCACACGTGCACCGCACATACGATGTGCAAAATAATCATGCGCAATCATGCAATGAATCACCTCATGCATGATGTGCAAAAGAATAAAATTGTTGTCGATCAAATCCTCGACAACCCCATCCCTCGCAGACTTGCTCTTCTAATGCTCTCTGTACGACCTGATCAAGTCCCTCCACTCTGAGCCCGCCCTCCTCTCCCATGTCCTTGCTGAGATCCACTCGCCGGACCCCGACACCAAGACTGTCGCCCTTTAGAAGCTCACATACCTCTTCTCTCTTCATGGTCTCAATGCCTCTTGGGCCGCCTTCCATGCCCGAGCTCCTCCCCTCCCCCTCTTCTAGACGTGGGCACTAGGCCGTGCCGCCCATGGCACAGCACGGCCCAGGCCCAGATGGGCCGTGCCAGGTATGGCACGGTACACCGAGCCATGCCGGACCCAGAAAATTTTTTCTATTGGTCCAGCACGGCACGGCCCATGATGGGCCTGGGCCGGCCCGCCGTGCCGTGCCGGCACAGCCTACCTGGGGCCTGCCCCATGCACGGCTCAAATAAAAAAAATTATAATTTTTTTTTGATAAATTAAAAAATTATTAGGAATAAAGAAATTTTATTAATATAAAGCCACCTTAATGATGGGGGATTTGGCATAGACCCATACCAGTTTATTAATTTAAAATCAAAATGGTACAGAAGGGAGGGGGGCTAGGCCTGACCTCCAGAACATAATACAATAAGTAAAGAGAAAAAATAGAAAGATCGCAACCGTCGGATCGATCATCGCCGATTAGGATCGTGGCATGGATCGATCGCAACCGTCGGATCATCTCCGATCGGATGGATCGCAATCGTCAGATCGATCATCACCGATCGGGATCATGGCTTGGATCGATCACAACCGTTGGATCATCTTCGATCGGATTGATCACAATGGTCGGATCGATAATCGCCGATCGGGATCACGGCTTAGATCGATCACAACAGTCGGATCGTCTTCGATCGGATGGATCGCAACTTCGGATCGATCATCGCCGATCGGGATCATGGCTTGGATCGATCGCAACCATCGGATCATCTCCGATCGGATCGATCGCAACAGTCCGATCGATCATCACCAATCGGGATCATGGCTTGGATCGATCGCAACCGTCGGATCATCGCCGATCGGATGGATCGCAACCATCGGATCGATCATCGCTGATCGGGATCGTGGCTTAGATCGATCGCAACTATCGGATCATCGCCGATCGGATGGATCGCAACCGTCGGATTGATCATCGCCGATCGGGATCATGGCTTGGATCTATCGTAACCATCGGATCGTCTCCGATCAGATTGATTTAAAATCAAATGGTACAGAAGGGAGGGGGGCTAGGCCTGACCTCCAGAACAAAATACAATAAGTAAGGAGAAAAAAATAGAAAGATCGCAACTGTTGGATCATCGCTGATCGGATGGATTGCAACTATCGGATTGATCATCCCAGATCGGGATCATGGCTTGGATCGATCGCAACTGTCGGATCGTCTCTGATCAGATTGATCGCAACGGTCCGATCGATCATCGTCGATCGGGATCATGGCTTGGATCAATCGCAACCGTCGGATCATCGCCAATCAAATGGATCGCAACTATCGGATCGATCATCCCTGATCGGGATCATGGCTTGGATCGATCGCAACAATCAGATCGTCTCCGATCGGATTGATCGCAATGGTCCGATCGATCATCGTCGATCGGGATCATGGCCTGGATCGATCACAATCGTCGGATCATCGCCGATCAGATGGATCGCAACTATCAGATCGATCATCCCCGATCAGGATCATGGTTTGGATCAATCGCAACCGTCAGATCGTCTCCAATCGGATCGATCGCAATGGTCCGATCGATGATCACCGATCGAGATCATGGCTTGGATCGATCGCAACCGTCGGATCATCGCTGATCGGATAGATCGCAACCGTCAGATCGATCATCGCCAATCAGGATCGTGGCTTGGATCGATCGCAACCATCGGATCATCGCCGATCGGATGGATCGCAACGTCGGATCGATCATCGCCGATCGGTATCATGGCTTGGATCGATCGCAACCATCGGATCGTCTCCGATCAGATTGATTTAAAATCAAAATGGTACAGAAGGGAGGAGGGCTAGGCCTGACCTCCAGAACAAAATACAATAAGTAAGGAGAAAAAAAATAGAAAGATTGCAACCGTCGGATCATCACCGATCGGATGGATCACAACTATCGGATCGATCATCCCCGATCGGGATCATGGCTTGGATCAATCGCAACCATCGGATCGTCTCCGATCGGATTGATCACAACGGTCCGATCGATCATCGTCGATCGGGATTATGGCTTGGATCGATCGCAACCGTCGGATCATCACCGATCGGATGGATCGCAACTATCGGATTGATCATCCCCGATCGGGATCATGGCTTGGATCGATTGCAACCATCGGATCGTCTCCGATCGGATTGATCGCAACGGTCCGATCGATCATCGTCGATCGGGATCATGGCTTGGATCAATTGCAACAATCAGATCATCGCCGATCGGATAGATCGCAACTATCGGATCGATCATCCCCGATCAGGATCATAGTTTGGATCGAGCGCAACCATTGGATCGTCTCCGATCGGATCGATCACAACGGTCCGATCGATCATCACCGATTGGGATCATGGCTTGGATCGATCGCAACTGTCGGATCATCGCCGATCGGATGGATTGCAACCATCGGATCGATCATCGCCGATCGTGATCATGGCTTGGATCGATCGCAACCATCGGATCATCGCCGATCGGATGGATCGCAACCGTCGGATCGTTCATCGCCGATCGGGATCATGGCTTGGATCGATCGCAACCATCAGATCGTCTCCGATTAGATTGATTTAAAATCAAAATGGTACAGAAGGGAGGGGGGCTAGGCTTGACCTCCAAAACAAAATACAATAAGTAAGGAGAAAAAATAGAAAGATCGCAACCATCGGATCATCGCCGATCGGATAGATCGCAACTATCGGATCGATCATCCCCGATCGGGATCATGGCTTGGATCGATCGCAGCCGTCGAATCGTCTCCGATCGGATTGATTGCAACGATCTGATCGATCATCATCGATCGGGATCATGGCTTGGATCAATCGCAACCGTCGGATCATCATCGATCGATGGATCGCAACTATCGGATCGATCATCCTCGATCAGGATCATGGTTTGGATCGATCACAACCGTTGGATCGTCTCCGATCGGATCGATCGCAACGGTCTGATCGATCATCACCGATCGGGATCATGGCTTGGATCAATCGCAACTGTCGGATCATCGCCGATCGGATGGATTGCAACCATCGGATCGATCATCGCCGATCGGGATCATGGCTTGGATCGATCGCAACCATCGGATCATCTCTAATCAGATTGATTGCAACTGTCCGATCGATCATCACCGATTGGGATCATGGCTTGGATTGATCGCAACCATCGGATCATCTCTGATCGGATGGATCACAACTGTTGGATTGATCATCGTCGATCGGGATCATGGCTTGGATCGATCGCAACCATCGGATCGTCTCCGATCGGATTGATTGTAATGGTCCGATTGATCATCGTCGATCAGGATCATGGCTTCGATCGATCGCAACCGTCGGATCATCATCGATCGGATGGATCACAACTATCGGATCGATCATCCCCGATCGGGATTATGGCTTGGATTGATCGCAACCGTCGATCGTCTCTGATCGGATTGATCGCAACCATCGGATCGATCATCGCCGATCGGGATCATGGCATGGATCGATCGCAACCGTCGGATCGTCTCTGATCGGATCGATCGCAATCGTCGGATCCATCATCGCCGATCGGAATCATAGCTTTGATCAGCTGGCTGGTGCTTAGCCACCAGCCAATGCCTAGGCGCATGCCTAGGCAACAGCCATGCCATGGCACGGCCCACAAAACGGCCCAGAAGGGCCGTTTTGGCATGGCCCGTGGCCCATTTCTTGATGGGTCACGGGCTGTGCCGAATTTGAATTTTTTTTACCGGGCCGTGCCTAGCATGGCCCATTTGTTAATGGATCGTGTCAGGCATGGTACGGCAATTTTCCTAGCATGATGGGCCTGGCCGTGCCATGCCAGGCATGACCTAGCGCCCATGCCTACCCTCTCCCCTCCACAAGCGCCTTGCCTATCTCGCCGCCTCCCTCTCCTTCCACCCTTCCACCACCAACGTAGTCCCCCTTCGTGCCTAATAGCTTCGCAAGGACCTCTTGTTGGAGTTAATTTATAATTAATGAGAGTAAAAGTTTAAGAGTTGTTATATTAAATAAGTCAAAAATTATAAGAGTTATCTAGAAAAATTAAGAATTTGTTTGAAAATTTAAGAGCCATTTAGATATTCAAAGAGTTAAGAATTACTATATATTTATGGGAGTAGACCAAAAGTCATCTTCATATATGTATATATATGATAATATGTATTGAGTCTAAGTAGTGTGAACAATTTTATGAATAATAATATAAATGACATTTCTTCCACGTTAAGCATTTTTCTTTGATCATTATCAGAGTGCTACCAAAAGTTTTTAATAATCAATTTTTTTAGCAATTATTAAAGCAAGGGTAATCCTTAAGCAAGTATCGCATAAAGCCAGAGAAGTCTAAGATAAAGAGACTTTACAAAAGAAAAAGAAGACAAGAGCAATCTTTAGAGGTTAAAGATAAGAGACATCGTTAACAATACCAATTAAACACCAATTAAGCAAAATGAAGAATGAAAAGGTAATAGTTATAGTTACGTCATACAAGATAATGCTCAAAGAAATGCTTGAGAAACTAAATTTTTCTCAAGTAAGGTATACAAGTGAGAAGTTTGGATCAGATCATTTTCTAAATTTCATGACAACAGTTGTATTTGAAGATATAAGTAAAAGTTTTATGATCGATGGTTATGTAACTATTACAAAGAAGGAAGCAAAAAATAATGCATTATTACAAGTAGTTATTTATTTAAAAAATATTTATAATATTATTGTGAAAGATGTTTATTTTCAGAAAATTGAAGATGTTAAGATATTTATGCAAGATTTGCATGAAGCCTATGAAGAGCTAAAGAATAAATATGAAGATGTAATTAAATAATTAAATGAGCTGAAATTAAGATAAAAAAGAGTTATCATAGAAGATGAAGAAAGGGAGGAATTTCTATTTGCACCGCTTGGATTGCTCAGTGCACCCTCTCAATTTTTTTAAAAAAATCCTAAACTACCCTTAGCACTCTCGTTCTTCCTCCCTTCCTTCCTCGGTACTCGCGTCTCCTCCTTCCTGGCACCGCCCTTCATCCTCCATCGGCCTCAGTCTCCTCCCTACTCTCCACCTCGGCACCCCTCATCCCCTCTCTGATACGGTGCATCCTCCCCACTACCCTTAGCACTTTGTTTTTTTGTTTTTTTTCATTCGACTTCACCCATTCCTACCGGACTTTTTTTGCGTGCATTCTTTGTTCACCATTCTTCGCTGGAACTTGAGACACTTTCTATCCATGCACGTGCGTGCACGTATCCATGTGGATGCGAATGGAAGCGGGTGCGCGTGTCCGTGTCCGTGTGAAGTTTATCTCCGCTTATAAAGCAACACCATGTTCGTTTCAAAACGAGATGGGGAATCATACCGTGGATATTTTCCGAGGGAGGCAAACGATCAGACATTAACGTTCCTTAGTAGTGGAAGATGATGCAAAAATGTTATCACTGACAGGGAGGAGGAAAGGGGGGGCTGTCCGAGAGGAGGAGATGGGGGCGAGAGGAGGGATGGGGGTAGTGTCAGGAAGGAGGACGGAGAGGAAAGGCATCGGTACCGAAAAGGAAAGAAGGGAGAGGAAAGAGGGATGCTAAGGGTAGTTTAGAATTTTTTTTAAAATTTTTTTTTTTTGAAGATTTATGATTAAAGAAGATATCAGATATATCACCTAAGAGATTTCCTTTCCGATTGGGTTGAGATAATTAATTGAAGATATTATGAAAAATTATAAATTAAGAAGATATTGGAGTTAATTTGTAATTAATGAGAGTGGAAGTCTAAGAGTTGTTATGGGCCATTTGGTAGCAAATTTGGGTTTGATTTATTGTTTTCAAAAACAAGAAATTTAACTCATAACATGAAAAACATGTTTGACCGATTCTAAAAATCTGAATGAATCTAGAAAATGTTGGAGTGACATTTTCTTCGAATGCATCTCAAATAATTTTCAGATTTTATCGCCCCTTTCTCAAAACGCCCAGATGGATTCATCTTTTTTTCTTGCTCCGACAACCTTTTTTTTTTTTTTTACTTAACTCTCTGCTTCTTTCTTTGAAAAATAATTTTAAAAATACCAACCAAACATATTCTCAAATATTAAAAACCAACATAATACAAGTCAGATTTTCAAAATTACATAAGTCAAATAATTTAAAATTATCTAAAATAATTAATAATAATTAAAATATCTAAACATTATTTAAATATTTTAAAAAATTAAAAATTATTATATATAAAAATAATATATATATATATATATATATATATATATATATATATATATCGAAAATTTTATAAAATAATAATTAAGTTAATATTACTTTCAACCATTTTTCTTTGCATTACCAGAGCGCTGCAAACAAATTTCCAACACCTCTCCCCTTCCTCCCCCCCCCCCCCCCCCCCCCCCCCCCCCCCCTTTTCCTCCCTTTCCCTCCTCCTCTCCTCTCAGCCTCCCCCGATCTGCACGGCACCTCGGCCCCAACCTCCTTTCCCTCCTCTCTTCTCGCGGTTCCTCTCCCTCTCCTCTCCGCCCCAAGGCTGCCGCCGCCGCCGCTCTCGGCGCCCTCTCCCTCTCCCCCGACTCCGTTCCCATCCTCTTCAAGCCCCTCCGTCGACTGCCTCTCCTCCCCTGAACCCCGCGTCGTCTCCGCCGCCGTCGGCGCCTTCGCCGAACTCGCCTCATCCAGCGACCCCTCCCCATACCTACCACTCATCCCCGACTTCTCCCGCGTCCTCTCCGACTCCCGCAGCAACTGGACCCTCATCAAGCTCCTCAAGATCTTCGCCTGCCTCGCCCCACTCGAGCCTCGCCTCACCGCCCGTCTTGTTGACACCCTCTGCGATCTCCTCCTCCGACCGGTCCCTCATCTTCGAGTACGTCCGCACCGTCTTCTCTGGCCTCTCTGACCACGATCGTGCCATCCGCCTCACCCTCGACAAGGTCAGAGAGTTCCTCGTCAGCGGCGATGACCCCAACCTCCACTACCTCGGTCTGCGCGCCCTCGCCCAACTCGGCCCGCGGCACTCCTGGGCCGTGGAGGAGAGCCGGGAGGGCATCATCAGGTCCCTCGCAGATACCGACCCCAACATCCGCCGCGAAGCCCTGCGCCTCATCATGGGGATCATGTTCGAAAGCAATGTCATCGAGATCTCCGCCCTGATCAACTACACCATGAAGTCCGACCCCGTTTTCGCCAACGAGATATTCGACGCAATGTTCACCACCTGCGGGAGGAATGCGTACGAGCTGATCGTGGATTTCGATTGGTATGTCTCGCTCCTCGGCGAGATGGCCAAGAACCTGCACTGCACCAGAGGGGAGGAATCGAGCGGTAGCTCGTGGACATCGGGCTGAGGGTCAGGGATGCGAGGCCGGAGCTCGTCCATGTGGCTCAAGATCTCTCGATCGATCCTGCTCTTCTCGGGAACCCGTTTCTCTATAGGATACTGTCCGCGGCCGCTTGGGCTTTGGGGGAGTATGTCGAGTTCTCGAAGAATCCATTGGAGCTTGTCGAGGCGCTTTATATTTGTAACCCATTTATTTAAGGACATCTAGCACCTAGAGTTTATTCTGATATTTTAAGTCTTTGCGTGTCTGATGGTGTAACGATTCAGACCCACGGGCTTGTTTCGTTACAAGAAAGCAAGATGGACAAGATCAACACTAACTTGGGCCATCACAGCCCAAAAGGGATTCAATTGGTGCCTTGTCCTTCTTGCTTAACCGGTTATAAACCATTTAACCAACTCCCAATTATCCGATGTGGGACAATTGGGAGGGGCATCACAATCTACCTCCCTTAACAGAGGCGACGTCCTCGTCACCATGGGTAATTCATCATAACCACCAGGCAGGTAGGATTCTAAAGGTGGCTCCCACAGGTTCAAGAGGTGGCTTCCATCCTCCATCCCAAAAAGGGATCCAATTGGTATCTTATCCTTCTTGCTTAACCGGTTATAAACCACTCAACCAATTCCTAATTTCCCAATGTAGGACTATTGGGAGGGGCATCACAGATGGGTTTTTCGAGTACCTGGACCGAGGCGTCGCGTGATGTTTATAATGAGTTGGAGGATGACTCCCTCTTTGAATCGGGTGCTCATTTCCTCTAGATAATCTCCTGCCCATCCTCCCAATGCTTGAGAGAGAGAGAAAGGATCGGGAGAACTTCGAAGCGATCAACGATCCCGTGAATCTCTCAACAATAGGAGCTGCCCTTCCGGACTTCGTTCTCCATGATTGGAGTCGAATTCGGAGACCCAAAGCTCGGATTTTCACTGCATTGTCTTCTATTGCTTGGGGAAACTTCAATGATCGCTGAAATATGTTCGATTTTGGTGAGTTCTACTATTCGAGGGACCATAAGTTTGAGATTTTGCCCATTGGATCTCGTTTCGAGCCCAGTGTGAGGAAAGAGATTGTTTAGCATGAGAGCTCGAGATTTTGGTGGTTCTGTTGGAAGGAGGATTTGTTTGGTGTTGTCTTGATGTTCTGTGGACTGGTCGTGATGAAGTGCCAGAGAGTTTTTACGGTGGAGGGAGTCACGAAGGCTTGTATTAGGGCTTTTAGGATGGATAGAAAGAGACATCCAGCATGACTCTATGGCCCTGGAAGTTTGTGCCTTTCTCCATTTGTCTATGGAAGAGAAGTCTATGAGAAACGCAAGAGAAATCTATTACAACTCTGTGACCATGGAGGCAGTATTAGTGCTACAGCACATGTCATAGGAGGTGGCCACTACAATTTTTGCTGAAGCTGGAGTTAGTGGAGCTACTGGAGTTATGATTGTACCTAGATGTCTAAATAGCTAGTTTACCATTTGAGATTTGTGTACTGAGGTAAGTAAGTCAATTTATAATTAATAATTTATAACTCATGGTTTTATAGTTTGCAAGTATATTATGAGATAAGGAAAACGAAAGTTTATTTGGTTTGATTATTTGAATGGTATCATAAATCTACATATGAGCATTTATTATGACTATAGTAGCTGATAATATTTTGAAAGAAATAGTTTCTTGGTGTATGTGCAAAAATGTAAATTCTTTTATTTGCAAAATATGATGGGATGACCATATGCATTTGCTAAGAATGTACAAACCACTATTTATGTGATATGAAAAGATTATGCTTATGATGATGCATGATGTGTAATATGCATATATAATGATGACCCTGAATTATATTTATATGTGTCGCCGCGGTTCTCCTATGATGTGGCATGTGGAGGCCACACACATCTAGAGGACGTGCTCTGTTTTATGATGATGGCATGTGGAGGCCACACATCTAGAGGATGTGTTCTGATTAATTTATAGGGCCGTGGGACATATACAAAAACAATAATTACATAAACAGTGGGTTTATTTACATTACATAATCTAGTATTTATTGCATAATCGGGTAAGTATGCCAAATATAATAATTTTATAAATTATAAATTATGGTATTTATAATTTTATGCATACTTATGAAATTGAGTTTTATTGATTATTTTGAAAATTGATAAACTGTATCATGAATATTTAATTGAATATTTGTTATGATAAGTTGGTATTAATTTGCAAAGTAGTGGTTATTGTGTTTATGCTAAATGTGATGTATATGTTTATTTTTTAACTTTGCAAAGTAAATTGGTTACATGCAATGATTAAGAATGTACGAACCACTGTTTATGTGATATGAAAAGATTATGGTTATGATGATGCATGATGTGTGATATACATATATAATGATGGCCCTGAATTATATTTATATGTCGCCGTGGTTCTCCTATGATGTGGCATGTGGAGGCCACACATATCTAGAGGATGTGCTCTGTTTGATGATGATATGGCATGTGGAGGCCACACACATCTAGAGGATGTATGCTAATTGATTATGAGGTGGCATGTGGAGGCCACACGCATCTGGAGGATGCGCTATGACTGATGATGAGGTGGCATGTGGAGCCACACGTATCTGGAGGATGCGCTATGACTGATGATGAGGTGGCATGTGGAGGCCACACGCATCTGGAGGATACGCTATGACTGATGATGAGGTGGCATGTGGAGGCCACACATATCTAGAGGATGTGCGCTGATTGAGCTATAGCAGGGCCGTGGGACACAAAATATAATATAAAAATGATCATATAAACAGTGGGTTGTTACCATGCATTTTCTGGTATTTATTGTATAAGCTTCCAAATTAATTTTGAGTGGTGATATGCTTGTTCTGATAGCATGATAAATGCATTTGAAATTGAAAACTTATGAAATTATGACTTGATAATATCTTGATAAGATATGATGATATATGACTATTTTATATTATTATTATAGGCTTACTTATTGAGTGTGAGCTCATGTAAATCTCACAATGTTTTTCAGAGCCTCAGGATTGAAGATGGATTATGGGGTAGATGGAGCTTCTATATAAATCAGTTTCATGATATCATTGTAACCCCAGTATTACTTGCGTATAGGGCTTGTAGCCCAGAATTGTATTACTTGTGTGTAGGGCTTGTAGCCCAAACCTGATAGTTATGGATTGTATTAAAATTATGGATTTTAATAATATATAATTATTGCCTTTATGTATTTGAGTGTCATGTTTCGGAATGCCTTGCATGCCCGGCATGCGGCGGGTTGTCACCCTAGCTCAAAATTTTTGGGTCTGGGGCATGACAACTTTTGTGGTATCAGAGCCTAGGTTTTGACCTTAGGGGCACATACATAATGACACTCTAGGCAAATACTAGGATGACATTGAGACAATTATAACTTTAAAGGAATTTCAGGAATTATGCTATGGAAGCTTGAAATTTAAAGTTTATCAATATATTAATTGAAATATAAATTTGATAGGAATTAAGAATGAATCGTCACATCAGAAGCCAATAATATAATGGGACTCCCATGCTGGTGACCTTGACCAATGGGGAGGCCAAGGGGCTTCTAGAGGTTTTAGTTCCATCAAAATTATTGGAAATGGCTCGTAGCAGTTTTAGATCTTTAAATAATATGGGTAGATAAAACTTTATTGGATATGCAATAAAAGACAGATGAATATATGGAATATGATATAATAGTTGAAAATTATAATTGATGACTAATATGACTAAGATAACATCATTATGTCCATATTGCAATTGAGTTGATATGTGGATTTGGAGTTAGTAAATCTAAATTTGAATGTGGATGTATATAATGAATTTTTATTTGTAGAACTTACATTGTTGATATTGTAAGTTTAAGATTATGAGCTAATCTGCTGGTTATATGGATGATTAATATTGATGATATTTTGGGAATGAAATAGTTAATTACATGTTTTGATCAATTACAATTGAGTACTTTCTGAATTTGAGTTTAGATGGATAAGTATATATAGTGAATTTTACTAAGAGAACTTTTATTATGGATATTGCATGTTCAAAACTGATTGTTAATTTGCTAGATATGGAGATGGTTGATATTGATGCTGATGTTAATGAAGTGGTTGACTGCATATTATATTATGATGGACCATTTAGAAATAATATAAAATTTTAAATTTTGAGATAATTACTGTTTAAGTTTTTGAGAGCAGTAGACTCTATTAATCTTTAGAACCAATTTTGGCTATAAATGATCAAATATTTTGATGGTAGAAAGTAAAAGATTTTACTAGTAAGAAGAATAAGATAAATTCTACTGGTAAAGAATTTCATGAGGATTGTCATCTGTTAATAGATTTCTAAATCAAGACATCTATTCATTAATTTATTGTGCCTTTTTTTCATAGTTCCTAAGTAGATATCTTTCTACAGGATGGATAAATTATCAATCAGCCATAAGTGGCATAATTATTAAGAAAATAGGAGGGAGATGATTTTATTTTGATTATTATCGGTTATGGATTATGGTTAAGGATACATCTAATATCACTTTTAAATCATAGAGAGATTACTATAATTTCTCAATTATGTCTGTTAGATGGTAAGTGTATTTTCAATCTTTATAGACCTTATAAGTCATGTATCCATCTGAGCTAGATTAGTGAGGTCACTTTGAGATATTCAAAGGGTTTAAATTAGTTGGTCATGATATGGCATTGCATAATCTATAGGTGATTTTGATAGTCATTGGTAACAAAATAATTGATTCAAGAATTTAAATCATTTAAATTGCATTATTTATTGAGGATATACTGACCTATTCAAGAGAAATTGATTGGTTGTGGTGGTAATTACTGATAAATATGAAGGAGATAAAATAATTATACTGGTGATTAATGATGTCACTATTATTCAAAGAAATAAATTAGTTAATTATGATAATTATGAAAGATATCCTAAATAATTGCATAATGTTCATTGATGTTAGCTTGAAGTATTCAAGAGTGAAACCTAGTATGTTATGATGATTGAAATAAGTGTCGTAATGATTAATGGCACATTCCACTATTCAAGAGTTGAGAGAGCACTGGAAGAAAATTATCTTATATTTAATTTAAAGGAATTTAGAACTGTCTTATCAAGGAATTAAGAGTAACTGATTTGTTGCTAACCTTAAGAACAGATAACATAATACATATGATGGATTCTATGATATTTATAATGATTGTGTTGTGAGAAGTCAAGGTATAAAAAAAAGGGATGATAAGAAAGAAATACTTTTTAAGGAAATTAATTTTATTTGGTAGAAAGATTAAATTAATTTTGAAAGTTAGATATATCATTTGGGTACTTGGGAATAAAATAAAAGTTTGCTAGTGAGTATCTTTAATGGTACAAAATTTGTGGACATTTAATTTCGAGGATGAAATTTTAGTGGGATAAAATGTTAATATTTATTTTTGGTTTAATGGTAAAATGTGTAAATTGAGTCTGAACCTATTTGTCTCACTCTCCTAATTTGATGATGTTTCATAAGGCTTAGTGAATTAAGCTGAATTTCAGTCCAATCTTCCACCCTCAAATAGATGGACAAATTACATGAACCAATCAGATTTTAGATGATACTACGAGCCTGTGTGATGGATTTAGAAAGTGCTTGGTATAGCTTCTTACCCTTAGTGAAATTATTTATTTTAATGGTTACCAAGCTAATATTTAAATGGATTTATTTAAGTTATCTATGATATAAGGTATAGATCCCCTTTTATTGAAATGAAATGAGAGAGAGAAATTTTGGTTACTGAGCTGGTTTAACAACTATGAAAAGTATCATTAATCAAAGCAGCTTCATGTAGCTTAGAGTTAATAGAAAAGTTATGTTGATGTCAAAAAGAAAGATTTAAAATTTCAGGTTGAAGATCATTCAGAAGTCTTACTAACCAATGATATAATGAGGTTTATGTTTAGAGGTGAATTGAGTCCACAATACATTGGGCCATTTGAGATTTTGATCAAGATATAGGTGGCTTATAGCTTAGCACTGCTTTCATTACTCTTTGGGGTGTTTAATGTGTTTCATATCTTTATGATTGAGGAGGAATATTCTAAGCTCCCGTTATGAACCAATTTAGCTTAAGAAAGAATTGACTTATGAAGATCATCTTGTGTGCATTGTGGACCGCAAGGATCAAGTTCTGAGATGGTGTAGTGTTCCTTATGTCAAAGTTCAAGAGGGACACTATTTGGGAGCTATTAAAAAAAATTAATATTTAATTGTATCTTACTATAGAGTATCGATGGCTATTGACTTTTGAATGAACTTTAGTTGATTATGAGATAGAAAATTTGGATTCCATATTCTATTGGATGTGTATCAATTTTGAGGCCGAAATTTTTATAAGAGGGGGAGAATGTAACCCCCCAGCATTTATTTAAGGACACCTGGCACCTAGAGTTTATTCTGACATTTAGGTTCCTAGTATGACGCTTGGATTCCCGAGTCTTTGCATGTCTGATGGGTTTTTCGAGTCCCTGGACCGAGGCGTCGCATGATGTTTATAATGAGTTGGAGGATGACTCCCTCCTTGAATCGGGTGCTCATTTCCTTCAGATAATCTCCTACCCATCCTCCTAATGCCTGAGAGACAGAGAGAGAGAGAGAGAGAGCGGATCGGTAGAACTTCGAAGCGATCAGCGATCCCGTGAATCTCTCAACAATAGGTGCTGCCCTTCCGGACTTCGTTCTCCATGATTGGAGTCGAATTCGGAGACCCAAAGCTCGGATTTCCACCGCATTGTCTTCTATTTCTTGGGGAAACTTCAATGGTCGCTGAAATATGTTCGATGTTGGTGAGTTCTACTACTCGAGGGACCATAAGTTTAAGATTTTGCCCATTGGATCTCGTTCGAGCCCAGTGTGAGGAAAGAGATTGTTTAGCATGAGAGCTCGAGATTTTGGTGGTTCTGTTGGAAGGAGGATTTATTTGGTGTTATCTTGATGTTCTATGGACTGCTCGTGATGAAGTGCCAGAGAGTTCTTACGGTGGAGGGAGTCACGGAGGCTTATGTTAGGGCTTTTAGGATGGATAGAAAGAGACATCCAGCATGACTCTATGGCCCTGGAAGTTTGTGCCTTTCTCCATTTATCTATGGAAGAGAAGTCTATGAGAAACGCAAGAGAAATCTATTACAACTCTGTAACCATGGAGGCAGTATTGGGGCTATAGCACATATCATAGGAGGTGGCCACTACAATTTTTGCTGAAGCTGGAGTTAGTGGAGCTACTGGAGTTATGATTGTACCTAGATGTCTAAATAGCTAGTTTACCATTTGAGATTTATGTACTGAGGTAAGTAAGTCTATTTATAATTAATAATTTATAACTCATGGTTTTATAGTTTGCAAGTATATTATGAGATAAGGAAAACGAAAGTTTATTTGGTTTGATTATTTTGAATGGTATCATAAATCTACATATGAGCATTTATTATGACTATAATAGCTGATAATATTTTGAAAGAAATAGTTTCTTGGTGTATGTGCAAAAATATAAATTCTTTTATTTGCAAAATATGATAGGATGACCATATGCATTTGCTAAGAATGTACAAACTACTGTTTATGTGATATGAAAAGATTATGCTTATGATGATGCATGATGTGTAATATGCATATATAATGATGACCCTGAATTATATTTATATGTGTGCCGCGGTTCTCCTATGATGTGGCATGTGGAGGCCACACACATCTAGAGGATGTGCTCTGTTTGATGATGATATGGCATGTGGAGGCCACACATCTAGAGGATGTGTTCTGATTAATTTATAGGGCCATGGGACATATACAAAAACAATAATTATAAACAGTGGGTTTGTTTACATTACATAATCTAGTATTTATTGCATAATCGGGTAAGTATGCCAAATATAATAATTTTATAAATTATAAATTGTAGTATTTATAATTTTATGCATACTTATGAAATTGAGTTTTATTGATTATTTTGAAAATTGGTAAACTGTATCATGAATATTTAATTGAATATTTGTTATGATAAGTTGGTATTAATTTGCAAAGTAGTGGTTATTGTGTTTATGCTAAATGTGATGTATATGTTTATTTTTTAACTTTGCAAAGTAAATTGGTTACATGCAATGATTAAGAATGTATGAACCACTGTTTATGTGATATGAAAAGATTATGCTTATGATGATGCATGATGTGTGATATGCATATATAATGATGGCCCTGAATTATATTTATATATGTCGCCACGGTTCTCCTATGATGTGGCATGTGGAGGCCACACACATCTAGAGGATGTGCTCTGTTTGATGATGATATAGCATGTGGAGGCCACACACATCTAGAGGATGTGTGCTGATTGATTATGAGGTGGCATGTGGAGGCCACACGCATCTGGAGGATGCGCTATGACTGATGATAGGTGGCATGTGGAGGCCACACGCATCTGGAGGATGCGCTATGACTGATGATGATGGTGGCATGTGGAGGCCACACGTATCTGGAGGATGCGCTATGATTGATGATGAGGTGGCATATGGAGGCCACACGCATCTGGAGGATACGCTATGACTGATGATGAGGTGGCATGTGGAGGCCACACATCTAGAGGATGTGCGCTGATTGAGGTATAGCAGGGCCGTGGGACACATAAAATATAATATAAAAATGATCATATAAACAGTGGGTTGTTACCATACATTTTCTGTATTTATTGTATAAGCTTTCAAATTAATTTGATTGGTGATATGCTTATTCTGATAGCATGATAAATGCATTTGAAATTGAAAACTTATGAAATTATGACTTGATAATATCTTGATAAGATATGATGATATATGACTATTTTATATTATTATAGGCTTACTTATTGAGTGTGAGCTCATGTAAATCTCATAATATTTTTCAGAGCCTCAGGATTGAAGATGGATTTATGGGGTAGATGGAGCTTCTATATAAATCAGTTTTATGATATCATTGTAACCCCAGTATTACTTGTGTGTAGGGTTGTAGCCCAGATCTATATTACTTGTGTGTAGGGCTTGTAGCCCAAACCTGATAGTTATGGATTGTATTAAAATTATGGATTTTGAATAATATATAGTTATTGCCTTTATTTATTTGAGTGTTATGTTTCGGAATGCCTTGCATGCCCGGCATGCGGCGGGTTGTCACCCTAGCTCAAAATTTTGGGTCTGGGGCATGACAATATTCAAGCTATTACGCCTTGGATACGGGAGGTAGCAACGCGCCATATGCTAGGCATACAAGGCTACCTGAGTGGTTCTTTCCACAGCGAGAATATTAGGCTTTCTTGATTTTTTGGCTATATAGAGCTCGAAATAAACCTCATCTTTTTGGCTAATGCAAACTCTAGCCAGGAAAGGATTCCTTCCTCTTCATTTGTTGGCCTCAATCCGGCTGCTCTTCATTCATTTCTCCTTCTCACTGCACTTCATTCATATTTTCTTTTTCCAAACTCTAACAAGAAAAAAAGTTCCTTCCTCTTCATTTGTTGGTCCTTAACCCACACTTCATTCATATCTCTTTCTCACTGCACTTCATTCATATTTTCTTCTATTAATAAGGCTTTATTGACCACAACATCATAGGTGGAAAGATCAAAGGCATTCATAGCCTGCCTCAATCTGGTCCTTAGCCTTTAAGTAAACCTGTAGATCTTTCCCTTCAAGACTAAAAGGGTCGGGCTTACCCAATGGCTAAGAGCTAGGTCGAGGCAAGCTGTGAATGCCCTTGACCTTTCCACCTATGATGTTGTGGTTAATAAAGCCCTGCTGATAGAAGGAGATATGAATGAAGTGCAGTAGAATAGAGATCAATAAATGAAGAGAAAGGTGTCCTTTTTGCTTTAGTTAGTGTTCGGGACAGCTAATTAAGAGAGGTTGTTATGGATGGAGCTTAATTTTATCAAGAGGAAGTCCCAAATCAGAGTTCACGAATGTGAAGCTCGTGAAAGAAGTCGGTTGCTGTTTTGTGTGGGGGCTCATGCCTAGACGACCGACTGTTTCGTGAGGAGGTTTGATAAAGAAAGGAGTCGGTTGTGTTTCATGTGGGGGCCCACGCCTGGATGCTAGAGACTTGAAGACACATGGAAGTTTCAAACGGTTTTGGAGCTGATAGTAAAATCAAGTAGATAAGCCTTATCCAAAGGCTATCTCAATAAATTCAGAAATACCAGATGTGTCCATACCGAACTGTCTGCAACCGCCCGCCACAAATCTCGTGTGGAGTTACGAACCTGTGAAAAAAAAATGGAGGCTCAGTGAGGACCTCCGGGTGCTGTAGAGAGAGAGAAAAAATGTTATGTAATCTCTTAGTGAGATCATAAGAGTTTCTGAGAGAGTATTTTTGAGGGCTTATACCTGATTCAACTCTTAGTGAAGCCTTGTGAAACCCGTGCTGCTGTGAATGTAGCCCAGTTTGGGTGAACCACGTAAAATCCTCATCTCTCGTTGTTTTTTGGATTTTGGTTCCTACTATTATTTTGTTTTGATTTTGATTATATTGCAATTGCGTGCTTGGCCGTACTAATAGCGATCTTATTAGAGGAATATTTGTTGTATTCCCTATCAAATTGGTATCAGAGCTGGTTTTTCTTCATATTATTAGGTCGAACAAATCAACAAAGAGATGGCAGAAAACAAGATCAAAATCGAGAAATTCAATGGTCACAATTTCGGATGGTGGATAATGCAAATTGAGGACTACCTATATCAGAAGGATCTTTACCTTCCATTAGAGGAAAGAAGCCGGATTCAATGAGCGACTCAAATTGGATGATTCTGGATAGAAAAGCCCTGGCCACGATCAGATTATCGTTGACACCTCAAGTGGTGTATAATATTGCAAAGGAAAAGATCACCGTGGATATGATGATCGCTTTAACAAAGTTGTATGAAAAACCTTCCACCTCAAACAAGATATTTCTCATGAAAAAGCTCTTCAATTTGAAGATGGCTGAGAATAGTTCAGTGACGGAGCATCTAAACGAGTTCAACATGATGATTAATCAATTGGAGTCGGTCTCTGTTGCTTTTGATGATTCATTCAGGGCTCTTTTTTCTTATGTTCCTTACCAAAGAGTTGGGACAATCTTATGATGACAGTCAGCAACTCGGTATCAGGTATCCTTACATTCAATGATGCAGTTAGTTGTATATTGAATGATGAGATGAGAAGAAAGGCTATGGGTGGGACTTCTACAAGTACTGCAGTCATGGTGGATACTAGAGGAAGATCACAGGAGAGGAAGAAGTCAGAGAAAGGCCGGTCCAAGAGCAGAGGAAAGTCCAAAGGGAGATTTCCCATGAAGTGTTGGAACTGCAAGAAGAAAGGTCACATGAGCAAGGATTGTTGGGGTAAGAAGAAGGAAAAAGATGCAGAAAGCAAGATAGAAGGTCAGAAAGCAAATGTTGTGAGTACTATTGAGCGGAATTTTGAGATGTGTGCCTATCAGCCGGCGATGGGGTAAACTCAGATCTGTGGTTTGTAGACTCAGGGGCTTCTTACCATTGCAGCTCAAAGAGACACCTATTTTTGGATTTTGTCCAAGGAGATTTTGGTCATGTCACAGTTGGTAATGGACAGCAGTGCAGAATTGTTGGTAGAGGAACAATTGTACTGAAGCCAATGACAAGCAGAGAATTGAGACTTGCACAAGCCAGATACATCCTAGAGTTAAAGAAAAACCTAATTTCTACCAGTCAGCTTGATGTTGAGGGTTATGTATCCGTTTTTGGTAATTCTTAGTGGAAAATTATAAAGGGTCTATGGTTGTTGTCAAAGGAAAGTGGACAGGCACTCTCTACTTCTTGGTAGACAGTGAGAGTTCAGTTTCAGTGGCAGCAGAAGACATGGGTACAGTGACTACATTATGGCATAGGAGGCTCGGTCATCTTAGTAAGAAGAATTTGAATATTCTACATAGAAGAGAGCTTCTACCTGGGCTAAAGAAGGTGAATCTAGAGTTTTGTGAAGTGTATCTATGGTAAGCAGAAAGCAGTGAGTTTTCAGTTAGCAAGAACTCAGAAGAAGACTGAAAGGCTGGAGTTGGTTCATTCAGATGTCTGGGGTCCAGCACCAATGGCATCATATGCGGGCAATAAGTACTTTGTCACGTTTATAGATGATTTTAGCAGGAAAGTCTGGGTGTTTGCTATGAAGGAAAAGTCTGAAGTCTTTGGCATCTTCATGAGATGGAGAGTCATGTGTGAAAGCCAGACTGGAGCAAGTCTCAAGTGTCTTAAGACAGATAACGGTGGTGAATACTGCAGCAGAGAGTTTGATGCCTACTACGCAGAGCATGGAATCAGAAGGATCAAGATCGTCCCAGGGACATCAGAGCAGAATGGTGTGGCAGAAAGAATGAACATGACCATTCTTGAGAGAGAGAGAGGAGTATGAGGTTTGACTCAGGTCTACCTACATATTTTTGAACGACAGCACTGGACACCGCAGTGTATTTGATCAACAGGAGTCCATCCAGTGCATTGGATGGTGGGATTCCAGAGGAGGTTTGGACTGAAAAACCGGTAAAACTTTCTTTTCTTAAAGTATTTGGCTGCATTACTTATTCTTTGATTGAGAAAGAGAAGAGGAGTAAGTTAGACTCAAAGTCTACAAAGTGTGTTTTCATTGGATATGGTGGCGATGAGTATGGCTACAAGCTCTGGGATTTCCAGAACAATAAGATCATTCGGAGCAGGAATGTGGTATTTGATGAAGAGCATACTTACAAAGACAGGAAGGATGTAGTGGAAGAAAAGAAATAGGAGTTTATAGAACTTGA
Organism: Calamus simplicifolius; assembly: GCA_900491605.1. Lineage (NCBI taxonomy): Eukaryota > Viridiplantae > Streptophyta > Magnoliopsida > Arecales > Arecaceae > Calamus > Calamus simplicifolius. Next base: position 467,758 of record UESW01004571.1, on the reverse strand, counting down.
TCCTGTCAGAGATGGAGAAATTCCCCGAGTGCAAACTGAAGATGGAAACTCTGAGGATGTGGAGGAGGAAAATGTGGTTGAAATAGATAGCCACATGCATACACCGGTATCTCAGCCGGTGTCCCCACAGTTGAGGAGGACCACGAGGGTTACCAGGCCATCACAGAGGTATTCTGCTAATGATTATATTTTGTACACAGATTCTGAAGAGCCAGAATGTTTTGTTGAAGCCATGCAGGATGAAGCTAAGGTCAAGTGGGAGTTGGCTATGAAAGAGGAGATGGACTCTTTAAAGCAAAACAAGACTTGGGATCTTGTGAAGTTACCCGCTGGCAAGAAAGCTCTGTTCAACAAATAGGTGTACAAGATGAAGAATGAGGCCAATGGTACCAAGAGAAGAAGGCAAGGTTAGTTGTCAAGGGTTATGCACAGAAAGAGGGAATTGACTTCCAGGAGATCTTTTTCCCAGTAGTCAAGATGACATCCATCAGGGTGATTCTGAGCATGGTAGCAGTGGAGGATCTTTATCTAGAGCAGCTAAATGTGAAGACATTTCTTCATGGAGATTTGGAGGAGGAGCTGTACATGCACCAGCCAGAAGGTTTCCAGGTCAAGGGAAAGGATGACATGGTTTGCAGATTGAAGAAAAGTTTGTATGGTTGAAGCAGGCTCCGCGGCAATGGTACCTCAAGTTTGACAGTTTCATGCTAGAGAAAGGCTTCACCAGATGCCAGTCAGATCATTGTGTGTACTTTCAGAGGTACGTTACAAATGAGTTTATTATTTTATCCTTGTATGTGGATGATATGCTTGTAGCAGGTTCCAGTATGAGGAAGATAGAAGAGCTCAAAAAACTGATGGCAAAGAAGTTTTCAATGAAGGATTTGGGAGAGGTGAAGCAGATTCTTGGCATGAGGATCAACAGAGATAGGAAGCAATGGAAGCTGTGGCTATCTTAGGAGGACTATGTAGAGAGGGTACTGAAGAGGTTCAATATGAAGAATGCAAAGGCAGTGTCAACACCTTTGGCAGCACACTTCAAGCTCAGCAAGCAGTTGTGTCCAACAACTCAGAAGGCAAGGGATGAGATGATTAGAGTTCCATATGCCTCAGCCATGGGAAGTCTAATGTATGCAATGGTTTGCACAAGACCGGATATCGCATAAGCAGTGGCAGCAGTCAGCAGGTACATGCAGAATCCAGGCAAGGAGCACTGGAATGCAGTGAAGTAGATCTTGAGATATCTCAGGGGTATATCAACTTATAGTTTGTGCTATGGAGGTGATGGTCTTCAAGTACAGGGATTTGTAGATGCCGATCACTCTGGTGACAGAGACAGTGGGAGGAGCACCACTGGTTATGTTTTCACTGTTAGTGATACAGCAGTGAGCTGGGTATCTCAGTTGCAGAAGATAGTGGCATTGTCAACTACAGAAGCTGAGTATGTGGCGATCACTGAAGCTAGTAAAGAGATGATCTGGTTACAGAGGTTGATGAGGAGCTCGGCAAGGAGCACGAGTGTAATACATTATGGAGCAACAGCCAGAGCGCAGTTCACTTGGCAAGGAATCTAGCATTTCATGCAAGAACCAAGCACATTCAGCTTAGGTATCATTTCATACATAGTGCGTTTATGAGGAGCAGTTGAAGCTGGAGAAAATTGATGGAGCTAAAAACCCTGCAGATATGTTCACCAAGGTTGTGATCAGAGACAAGTTGAGTCTCTGTTGCAACTTGGTGAAGCTTTCCAAGAGATAGATCAGGAGAGCGCGGCACATAGAAAGAAGGTAGATTTAAGATTAATGTTATTAATCTCCAAGTGGGAGATTGTTATGAATGGAGCTTAATTTCATCAAGAGAAAGCCCCAAATCAGAGTTCACGAATGTGAAGCTTGTGAAAGGAGTCAGTTGCTGTTTCGTGTGGGGGCCCATGCCTGGACGACCGGCTGTTCGTGAGGAGGTTTGACAAAGGAAGGAGTCGGTTGCTGTTTTGTGTGGGGGCCCATGCCTGGACGCTAGAGATTTGAAGATGTGGAAGTTTCAAATGGTTTTGGAGCTGATAGTAAAAATTCAGTAGATAAGCCTTATCCAATGGCTATCTCAACAAATCTAGAAATACCGGATGTATCCCTGCCGAACTATCTGCAACTGCCCACCACAAATCTCGTGTGGAGTTACGAACCTGTGAAAAAAAAAATAGAGGCTCGGTGAGGACCTCCGGGTGCTGTAGAGAGAAAAAAAAAAAGGTTCTGTAATCTCTTAGTAAGATCATAAGAGTTTCTGAGAGTGTGTTTTTTGAGGGCTTGTACATGATTCAACTCTTAGTGAAGCCTTGCAGATTCTGTACTACCGTGGACGTAGCCCAGTTTGGGTGAATCACGTAAAATCCTCGTCTCTCGCTATTTTTTGGATTTTGGTTCCTATTATTATTCTGTGTTTTGATTTTGATTATATCGCAATTGCGTGCTTGGCCATACTAATAGCGATCTTATTAGAGGAATATTTGTTATATTCCCTATCAGAGGTTCATTCCATACTCCATCTGGTTAGAAGGGTAAAGAAGCCCAATATCCTCACCATGATAAGAACCACTCAGGTCGGGACTGCCATAAATTAACTGATCACTTTGCATGCATAGTATGTAGCGGGTTGCCACCTTCTGGATCCACCATTAGGATATGGTGCGTGGCAAATATAATGGTATCAAAGCCTAGGTTTAACCTTAGGTATAAACTCAGGATTAATCCTAAGCAAGACAAGGATGACTCTAGGTTGGATAGAATAAAGCGCCTGTCAGATAAGTTTATGTAGTCTTGCGCTTAGATAAGTTTATATTTATCAGTTGATATGTAGCCCAAATATTTGTTTTATATGGATTTGTACTAAGAATATTATGAATTTTTAATGGCATTGTAGTCTATTATTTCTTTATTTGATGATTTTTTTATTATTGATCACCTTGCATGCCTAGTAATGCGATGGGTTATCACCTTCTGTATCCACCATTGAGTCTGGGGCGGACATAACACAAGCAGTGTTTAAAATTCTTGCGTTTTGTTTCTACATATATCGATCAAGTGGAAGTCAGTCATCTTTCGTCTCTTTGCCATTCAACCATTGGAGGAGCGTCCTCCATTATAGAATCTAATGCTGCTGCCGCTGCAGCTAGTTGTTTAGCTGATGGGAACCACTGGGATGGCGTGCACTGATGGCATTGCTACTGATGACAAACCGGCCTCTTTATTGAGTTCGATAGAGAAGAAAGATCCCTTACACATGAATGTCTTACAAAAATGTTAAATTTGATCGAAATGGCAGTGGGCCTACTATCAGAGAATGATGAAGTGGAGGTTCAGGAGCGGGCAAGGAATGTGCTTGGTTTGATTCACATGTTACGAGAGATTCCATCTAGGAAGACTGAGGAGGAGAGCTTCATAAAAGATGGAAGGATTAGTGAAATTATGAACCTTGTGCAGGCAAATGTGTTCTGAAGAGCTAGGTCCAATTTCTGCTAATGCTCAGAAGAGAGTTTCTGTACCTGAGGGTCTTGTACTTGAGGAAGATCTTGCAGATCTTGCTACAACATTAGCTGAGAATGATATTGCTCAATCTGTGCCGATATAATTCTCCCTTCGAAGACATCAACATCGGGAGACCGAGGATGAACCTGCACCATCAGTTCAGTCAGCATCTCTGCTTGCCGAACACCGTAAACGACATGGATTGTATTACCTTCCTGTAAGACTTAATTTGCTTAAACATAATTACCTCCAGCCATTATTTTTTTTAATGGTGGTAAGGAATCCGATCTTCCTGGTTTTCCTTTGGACTGCACGGGAGATCTTCCTTTCTTTAGCGATCTCGATTGATCTTCCCTTTCTCTTCTCGATGGATCGGTCTTCTAATCAACGAGCTCTCGCATTCAGATGGTGTATGCCTTCAGGATTGCTCTTGATCAGGGACTCAATTCCAATGCCTCCACTTTTAGGTTTCTCTCTCGAGAATCTTAGGATCTCTCTCGAGAACCCTGTTCTAAAACCTTAGGATCTCTCTCGAGAACCATATTCTAAAACCTTAGGATTTCTCTCGAGAACTATATTGTAAAACCATAGGATGGGTCCCCTTTTATACCCAATTCCTTCACCGCATGCCCTATCAAGCGAGCGTTCAGGTATTAAGGGAGGGGGGCTGTTATCACTTTAATAGGAGAAGCGTTTAGTCAATAAAATAGGACCATTAAAGCAACGGGTTATTACACTTCCCGCAAAGGAAGATGAGACTGAATCGAATGATTACCCATGTGCCAACTGAGGACTCTGTAAAGCTCATGACTGAGCAATCATTGATTCCCAGAAAGGTAAAGCACACAAAGCCATGCCCTGTAGTGGTAAACCTGGATGAAGGAGATGGAGTCTCAACCTCTAGTTTGGCAACAGTGAAGGAATCAAAAGAGGCGATTTGCTATCTGGTGCAATACGTGATGTACTTTGGAGCAAAGAAGGTGATGTGGCTGACATAGCCACGAGGGCGATTATGGCAAAATCAAAATTCTAAGGTGGCCTGCCCAGGCATCTTCAAGTCGGCCGGGTCAGCACCGACCTTCCCTGCATCTCCGAGTCGGCCGAGTCGGCACCAACCTTCCTTGGTCGGCCCTGCTCGGCCCCGACATCTCCGAGTCGGCCGAGTCGGCGCCGACCTTCCCTGATCGACCTCGCTCGGCCCCGGCATCTCGAGTCGGCACCGACCTTCCCTGGTCGGCCCCGCTCGGTCCCGGCATCTCCAAATCAGCCGAGTCGGCACCGACCTTCCCTGGTCGGCCCCGTTCGACCCCGATATCTCCAAGTCGGCCGAGTCGGCACCGACCTTCCCTGGTTGGCCCCGTTCGGCCCCGGCATCTCCGAGTCGGCCGAGTCGGCACCGACCTTCCCTGGTCGACCCCGCTCGGCCTCGGCATCTCCGAGTCGGCCAAGTCGGCCCCGACCTTCCCTGGTCGGCCCCGCTCGGCCCCGGCATCTCCGAGTCGGCCGAGTCGGCACCGACCTTCCCTGGTCGACCCCGCTCGGCCCCGGCATCTCCGAGTCGGCCAAGTCGGCCACAACCTTCCCAGGCCAGCCCCGCCCAGCATCTGCAGGTCGGTCGAGCCAGTCCTGCTCGGCCTCGGCGCCCTTAGGAGGGTCAAGGCTGCCCCAAGTCGATCCCAGAACGGTCCTGGCGGTTCACATTGCCGTCCTTCTGACGCGCGCCGCCTGGCATCCCTAGGCCCAACTACTCACTGGCCACACCGCTGATGGGACAAGACCTAACTACCTATTAGCTCTGCTGACTGATGGGACGTAGCCCACCAACCATTGTTTTTCCCTCTCCGATGGGACAGAACCCACCGATCAGCCCAAATTCATGCAACCCCACGAACCCAGCGGACATTCCTTCCTTACGAAACTCCACGTGGTTGTGCAGGTGTCAACCCCCTATAAAAGGGTAAGTCCACTCAGAAACAAGGTACGCAAACTCATACACTCGCTACCCTAATACCCAGAAGGGGATTCTTCTCTTTCTGAGACCTCATTTTTCTCTCAGAGCTCGTCTGAGCTCTCCCTCAGCTGTGACCTAGGTTACTGATTTAGCGTCGAAGGGTCCCCACCGGAGCACCCCTCCGGTCTTGGGACTTTTTGCAGGCCACTCGATGAGGCGCGGAGCGGCGAATTAAGCGGCTCTCTTCTCCGACGTTCAAGACCGATGATCAGGCATCATCAAAAGGCAAACCATCATCATCACAAAAGATGTTTAGACAGAGCTTCTCGAAGAAGGGTCAAAGATGTATCAAATAGTGACTCCATTTCTCAGTCAAAAGAAAATTTTGATTTGAGTGATAGAGAACCTTGGAGTTCAAAGTTCTAGGACAAGTAAACATCATAATCATGAAAAAGAAAGACATAGAAGCCCTCAGAAGAATGAGGAGAAAAGGCGTAGGAACTCAACAAGGAGTAGTCATTGTCATGAAACACATAAGCATAGGCAAAGAGGGGAGGCCCCTCTAAATGTGGTTCCTCAGGCACCAGTCATGTCACAGATCCAAAAATTTTGAGCTAGGGTGACAATCCGCCGCATGCCAGGCATGCAAGGCGTCCTGAATCATGACACTAAATTCAAGAAAGGCAACAACCTATATATCATTCAAGTCCATAACTTTTATACAATCCATAACTAAAGATTTGGGCTACAAGCCCTACACGCAAACATTACTGGGGTTACATCAACATATGAATCCACTTTATTTTAAATAGAAGCTCCAACGACCCTATGGTTCCTTCTTCAATCCTGAGGCTCTAAAAAACATTGTGAGATTTATATGAGCTCACACTTAATAAGTAAGCCTATAATAATGACATAAAATAGTCATATCATCTTATTTCTCAAGATATTATCAAGTCATAATTTTCATAAAACTTTCAAATTAACATGCTATCATAATCATGCATATCATTAAGTCAAAATAATCATGGAAGCTGGTGAAACAAATACCAGAATATGCATTGTAAACAAATCCACTGTTTATATTTAATCAGTGTCCCACGGCCCTGCAATGCCTCCATCAATCTGCACACATCCTCTAGATGTGCGTGGCCTCCACATGCCATATCAATCAGCACACATCCTCTAGATGTGCGTGGCCTCCACATGCCATATCAAAGGAGAACCGCAGCGACACATATAAATATAATTCAAATCCACTATTTATATTTAATCATTGATATCATATGTATCCCACGGCCCTGCAATGCCTCCATCAATCAGCATCCTCTAGATGTGCGTGGCCTCCACATGCCATATCAAAGGAGAACCGCGGCGACACACATAAATATAATTCAAATCCACTGTTTATATTTAATTATTGTTATATTATATCATTTGTATCCCACGGCCCTGCAATGCCTCCATCAATCTGCACACATCCTCTAGATGTTCGTAGCCTCCACATGCCATATCAATCAGCACATTCTCTAGATGTGCGTGGCCTCCACATGCCATATCAAAGGAGAACCGCAACGACACATATAAATATAATTCAAATCACTATGATATATTATATCATATGTATCCCACGACCCTGCCTTCATCAATCAGCACACATCCTTTAGATGTGCGTGGCCTCCACATGCCATATCTATAAATATGATATGTGTCCCACGGCCCTGCAATGCCTGCACATCCTCTAGATGTGCGTGACCTTCACATGCCATATCAAAGGAGAACCGCGGCGACACATAAAATATAATTAAATTATTTTACAAATGCATGTCACATATTATGCGTCATCATAAGCATAATTTCTCTCATAACACATAAACAGTGATTTGTATATTTTTAACCATTGCATATAATCAATTCACTTTGCAATAATATCAACTATTATAGCAAATATGCAATTAGATACACATGGTACAACTTACCAATTTCTAAAATAATCAATAAAACTCTATTTCATAAATATGCATAAAACTCCATTTATAATTTATGAAATTATTGGCTTACTTACCAGATTATGTAATGGATGTCATCGTATATGTCCCATAATGCCTTGATACATACTAGTCTATCACAATCATCATACTTGCATGTCACTCATCATGCAGTGAGCACAAATGTTGGAGGTCATAATAAATGCTCATATGCAACAATAGAAACTTGTTTTTAGCAAAAGGCAAAGACATCGGGTACTTGTAATGTAAAATATGGAATCCCAGTATGGGAGCTTTCTTTCACGCATCACTTCTTCACAAGTTATACTAGGAAGGTTGAATTCTGCCCTCAGCATAAACTCCTTATAAGGAAAAGATTTTATTTTCCAGAGCAATGCATTGTTCTCGGGTGCATAGTTAGCAGATCCCAAATGCACAATAGGAAGCATCTGAAGGTACAGGCACTTCGTCAGTTCTGTCCGTTCCTTGAATTTCTTGAATGAGCTCTATTTGACTAAATTTGAGCTTGATAATAGGCTTTGAGTACTGAGTCATGACATTCAATCCATCAGGTGGTATGAAGGATATTGTCTTGCCATTCTCACGGGCCAACGTACTGGTGAAAGATATCATCTAGAATGGCTTTCCCTTCTGTGGCCCGACCTTGAGCCTCCAAAAGCACCGTCAACGAATACCACCGGATCTTGAGTTTTCGGATCATACGATGAGTTAGGTAACACGTCCCATCGGTAGGAGGACGCGACCCTAGATGTCGAGGAAGACGGCTCCCGCCATGCGATGTTTGGATTCGATCAGATCAGAGGAGGACGAGAGGCACGTGATCAGGATCTGGCCACCACTTCCTCCATGTCACCAAAGATCTCTCGCGTTCGAAGGCGGTGGCTCAAATGCTGATCCTTCGCCTATTCTTTATTAAGGCATTGCACAGAATGGATGCAAAGGAGGGAGTCGACCTGGAATCTTAACCAATCAGGGAATCTTTGAATAAACTCTAGGTAACAAGGTTTTAAGTGCTAGTTCTGGTATCTTATCCAGTCACAGTTTTGGAGGATTTTGTATGATATGATGCACTAATGTTTATTGCCCTTCTTGCAAAGCTCTGGTTCGTAGCTTCCGTCTCCTTTTCTTGTGTGGTGCATATCTTCTTTTGTATCCTTGTATTGCATGAAATTGTTTTAGGTTTGAATTCTGTTACTATCTTATCGAATAAATCTCATTAAAATACTCCATGAAATGCTGCTGTCTTATATTCTTTTGTTGTAACTGCCATAAATTCAGGTAAGGAATTATTTTTGTCCAGGTGAAGAATATTAAACTTGTTCAAACTTAGGAAGGACATCTTGATAATGCCTTGTGTTTTCAAAAGAACCAGGAGACATGTTGGAGGCAAAACAGCAACAATAGAATTGTTTTAGCAAAAGGCAAAATGAAATTCAGATGGTTGTATGCAATGTATACATAATGGATTTTTCACCAAATATAAATAACCAGTCAGTCTGTGTTCCTGTTTTGAAAATGTAAAGCTTGATTTGACCAATTAATTATATTTTTCTGACTACTCTTAAAGACATGAAATCCATTAGAGTCAATACGAATGGTAAACTTTGGGATTTAAAAAGCAAGAGTACTTTAAATGTAACCCTCGTATAATTTTTATTAACATTGCACAAATGGATGCAAAAAACACTGGAACTTAATGGGAATCTTTGTCTGGAACAAGGTTTTAAGTGCTAGTTCTGGTATCCATACCGGTACGAAACTAGTGCAATGTTGAATATAGTACATTTCTTTGCATCAACTCTTGGTATAGATGGGTGTACTGGGTGTTATTTCCCTGCTGGTATGGTATCCCTAGTACAGACAATATGCTAGTATTTAAAACATTTGGTTTGGATTCAACTAGAAGAGGTATTGCTTTCAGTTCTTATTATGGCAGTCTACCTTCTTGATAAAATCTAAGGGAAAAAATATTGGTTGCACTCAGACACTTAACGGCAAACATATGATGCTTCCTGAACATGATAATGTGAAGGGCCCCTTTTATACCTCCTCTTTTTTTGTACTAGCTACATTTTTGGTCCGATGTGAAGTTCTCCTTCTCATTTAATTTTTTTCTTTCTGTTTGCATATGAAATCACTTACTAACTTCATTGGCACCCATTGTTGTTTGACATGCATGAAATATGCCATCCAAGTGTCTGTTTCATCAAACTGAAGGACTGAAGTTTCAGCTAAAACCTCAAAAGAGATCTATGCTTATTTGATTTAAATTTTTGATTTTGACCAGTTTTAGCCAAAACTATTTGGTTGCTGTCTAGTTTGAGCCATATTATCCAGTCTTGGCCAAAATTGACTCTATGTATTACTGTTGTTCACAATATATTGATAAGATTATGATTTTGGGGCCATCTTTGGTTTTATTTCAGTTTATTGTCATTGTGAGTTTATTTTACATTTCTTTTGGTGAAGTTCAACTAACTAGTGTCAATTTTGGGCCATCTTTTCATTCTTGAGTCCGGAGTAAAAATACTTGTGGATGATGCAACTGACTTATAAGTAAACAAAATATATACTTTTTATAGTAATTATGTACCTCATTATGTTTTTAAAAAATTAAATGCATTAGGCTCTTTGAGAATAAGAAATTTATGAAAAGGTAGATTTTTACTTATGAAAATAATTGGATATATTGATCCCCATAATTAAGTATTTACATGCATGTACTGACCGTATAAGTAATGAATGATTCTTGACCAGATGAAATTTTGTTGCAATAGTCTCATCTGACCAGGATCATTTGTTTAGTGGTAAAATATGTTGATTAGGTAATATTTACTTTTTATTTGAAGCGCTTATTACTTTTTAATTTGCAAAAATATCTTCAAAGCCCTGTTATTAGTCCCTCCTATAACAATTTGGTTTAGAAAATTCTATGGTTTTGTATTCTGCAAGCCTTTGAAATCATGGCAGTGGGAAGATTGGTTGGCTATTCTTTTAATCATTCTTACTTTTAAGTAACATTTTTAGCCAGATGCTGCAGCTAGAATGTTTTATGTATATATTTTTCAAAAATTGCTAGCTGCTTCGCACATGCAGTTTAAATTTTTACCCATCAAAATTCTTGCTTCCTCTTCTTGGTTGGCAGATTATTTTTGTCAGATATTTGTGTAAGATGGTTACAACTGGACGTCAGTATTTTCTTGGAAAATGAGTTGAAATGGTTTTTGGAAAAGACTTGCTGCACCGCCGCGCATCAAACGCACAGATTGGCCACGCGCTCATGTCACCATGCCTGCCGAGATGCAATGAGTCTTAGCATGCATCGCATGAGCAGTGGCATGAGTGCACGGCCAATCCGCGCGCTTGCTGCACCGGAGGGCAGTGCAGCAAGACTTTTCCATAGTTTTTGTTACTTCATTGCCAGCCCAAGACTGTGTTATGGAGAATTTTGGGACTAGGCATGCACCTTCAGTTGAACAAAGCATTTCTTAAGCTGCAACTTAGCTTAAAGTTCATAACTGGATGCATCATTTAACTGATATATTTGAGATCTGGTCATATTTTTATTGTTTGGACCACACAGCGAAGGATGAAATCATACTATTATTGCGCAGCATCTCAATGCATACATACATGGTGCGTATGTGTCTCATCTGTTATTTATGTGATCTTGTTTTAAACATGACCTATTTGTTGTGAATTATAATCACATGAAAGCCAAAAATGCTTTCTTAAAAAGTAGTAGGGGTTTTAAAATGGACTTCTGATGTACTTATGGCACAAATTGCTGGCGAACAAGCAGAGAGCTGTTAGGCCATTATAATCGAAACTTTTCTGTTTTCATTATCCCTTAATCAAACTCAGCGTGAGGTTTGTTGGTTCGGCTGATCATATTTTCTTTCTTCCACAGCAGAGAAGTCATTTGAAAACTATTCAACTTTGCAAGCATGGGTTCTCGTCCAGTCCACTGGTCAAAGTATAGTCTCTTCCAGAACTCGTGACAGAGATGGTTTGCATGTCCGGGTTCATGTCCACTTTCAAAACTCCTGATGGAGGGTGTAGCTTTCTAGCTCAGCGGTGAAAATTATCCTTCCACGGCATGTAATATACGCTGAGAACGTATGCCTAACATGATTCTACTTGAAGACATTGACCTGTGATCTTGGGTCCAAAATAGGTTTTCAGACACAGGTCCAAACTGTCGTCTCATACGGTTTTCAGACACAGGTCCTACTCAATTTGTAATTCCTGCACTACATGTGTAATTTTGGTTATGAAATAAAATATCCGAGTCAAGGTTGAACGTGGCATGGTCTTCTTTTTTTTTTTAATAAAAAGAATAACAGGGCATTTTACACAGTCCTTAATTCTACTTCTACTGAGGGGTCACAGGAGGCAATAGATTTCCAGCATATTGCGTTAAAATGTTTCATCATAAAGGAAGCCGCGTAATCCGTGGCTCTATCAGCCACTCTATACTTTGAAGGACTGTAGGAATGATACGATCCTTCAAATGTTCAGGAGTAGCAGGCAAGATCTATCCACTTTCTTGTTTGGCTGCAAGCTTCATGAGATCATGAAGACAGCCTGATTGGCTCCTGATATTTTTGCAATATTGAGCAAACCTTCTGAGGCAATACGTATGGATTTAAGTAGTGTCGTGGGGATTGTTCTGCCCGAAGTTCAGGAAACACAAGAAGAAAACAGAGCCGCACTTTAGAATTCTTTCCCTTGTATTCTCTTGGTTTCATACATAAACACCTTTATAATGGTAGATGAGATGCATTTTGCTCGCATTTGTTTAGTTTGGATTGAACGCATGAGAGATGAAGCTTCAATTCTAGTTGTTGGACAAATGTGATCGTGCACAGGGTGCCGACTGCAGAGTTGATGATCTTTTGATATAAGATATGGGAGAATTGGGTTTGATCTTCTCTCACTTGGCTATATCGGCTCATATTGGCTAGGCTTCCATTAATTTGTAGTTCATTAGAAATGTGTTTGAGACCCCATTACATGAGGAGATCTTATATTCATTGAAGAGGGGTATATAGAATTCGCCAAGGCACATTAAGGCCTATAACACAAGTAGTTGAAATTGTATAATCTGATCTTACGTTAAGAGTATTTGAAATTTTAAGAGGATTAAGCACCTTGTCAAGGAAATTATCTCTAAACCAATAATAAGATTAAGTAAAATATGTTCTTATAGAGCTTGATAACACAAAATTCAAAAGTATTTGATTATTCGAATTATACACCTATTTATAGAGCTTGAATTCAACACCTATTTATAGAGTTGCACTGCTGTTAAACTTCAAAGCAAATTAGTATCAGAATTTTAACTATAAGTTAATTTATTTATACTCTGTTTGGATGGAGAGAAAAGTGAGAGGAAAGAAAATGGAGGAAGAGAAAATGAAGAAAAGAAAAAAGTGGAGAGAAAATATTTTCTCTTCTTCTGTTTGGATGGGTGGAAGGAAAATAGAGAGGAAGAAAAAGTTAATAATTTATAATAACAATAATGCCCTTATTATAAATGATTAAAAAATGCATCAATTTTTTTTGAAAACGTCAATATCGAAATGAAAAAAATAAAAGAGCACTTTTGAGTTTAATTTCGGAGAGAAACTTTTATGTGGGGCCTCTCACTTTTTTTCCTTATTTTTTCTTCTAGTTTTTTTCCTCCCTACTTTTCTCTCCATCCAAACAAGGTAAATTTCATTTTCTCTCCCGTTTTTTTCTCTAGTTTTCTTTCCTCCATACTTTTCTCTCCATCCAACAGAGGCTTAAAGATAACTAAAATAAGACTTGTAAAAAGAAACATATTAAAATTTTCTAGTTTGATGGAAATTCTTCTTATTCTATGCTATGTAGCTAGTAAAAGCCACGTGGTAATAATCCTCGAAGCATGTGATATGGCTAGTAAAAGTCACGTGGTAATCAATCATCGAAAGCGGTTCCCTAGGCGGCCCCAAGACGGTTCCTAGGCGGTCCCGGCCTCGGTCCCTAGGTGGCCCCAAGGCGGTTCCTAGGCAGCCCCGGCCATGGAAGCGGTCCCTAGGCCCCAAGGCCCCAGGCCATGGAAGCGGTCCCTAGGCGGCCCCGGCCATAGAAGCGGTCCCTAGGCGGCCCCAAGGCGGTTTCTAAGCGGCTTCGGCCACAGGAGCGGTCCCTAGGCGGCCCAAGGCGGTTCCTGGGCGGATAGAAGAGGTCCCTAGGTGGCCTGAAGGCGGTTCCTGGATGGCCCCGATCTCGGAAGTGGTCCCTTGGCGGCCCCAAGGCAGTTCCTAAGCGGCCCCGGCCACAGGAGCGGTCCCTAGACGGCCCCAAGATGGTTCCTGGGTGGCTCCGGCCACGGAAGCGGTCCCTAGGTGGCCCCAAGGCGATTCCTAGGCGGCTTCGGCCACGAAAGCGGTCCCTAGCCGGCCTCAAGGCAGCTCCTAGGCAGCCTTGCCTACCAAAAGAGGTATTGATGCCCCTTTTTGTCTTATCCTCATGCCTCATCACAACTTTCAAAGTAGGCTTTCGCATGGACAGGGCCGCCATCCTTGATCCCTATAGGTTTAATAAGACATGAATTATCAGTTTTAACATAATCCCCGAAAGGTCACGACCCATCAGGCGATATTAATGACTCCAGCTAAATAAGCCTCAAAAGGTGATTATCTGCTGTAAAGTGCCAATCACCTCGGGTCAGAAAAGTCACTAAGGCCCAAAAAGTCATTAGAAGAATTTAATGACCTGGCCTTCGCATGGACAAGGCCGCCATCACTGATCCCTGTGGGTTTAATAAGATAGGAATTGTCAGTTTCAGTATAATCCCCGAAAGGTCACGACCCATCAAGCGACATTAATGACCTTTGCTAAATAAGTTTCAAAAGGTGATTAAAATGTAAAGTGCCAATCACCTCGGGTTAGAAAAGCTACTAAGGCCCAAAAAATCATTAGCAGAATTTAATGACCCTGGCTAAATAAGCATTAAAAGGTGATTATCTGCTGTAAAGTGTCAATCACCTCGAGTCAGAAAAGCCATTAAGGCCCAAAAAATCATTAGCAGAATTTAATAACCCTGACTAAATAAGCCTCAAAAGTGATTATCTACTATAGAGTGTCAATCACCTTGGGTCAGAAAAGCCACTAAGGCCCAAAAAGTCAATTGTAGAATTTAATGACCATGATTAAATAAGCCTCAAAAGGTAATTATCTGCTGTAAAGCGCCAATCATTCAGAATCAAAAGATGCGGATCTAATCCGACCAGCTCTGATATTATGTCTGTAAAGGTACTAATACATCATGAGATCCCGATCTCAGCGAGCAAGCCAGACAAACTGAAGAGATTAATAAAAACAGGTAAGGGTAAGGAGAACTCAAGGACTCATTTAGTTCTAACAATCCACCTTTCTCAAACTACTACTGTGGTCCTGATCACTAACTTGAGCATTGAAGGGTCCCTTCCAGAATACCCAGCCTTGGAACTTCTTGCAGACATTGAAGACGAAGAAAGGATCCTGAAACTTCTTCGGAGTACCAGTCAATATTCAAGGACGTCAGCTCAAAGTAATTGGGCACCATCACTACTAAGTCTGATATTTGTCATCCATAATGTTGGTGAGTGGTGCGAGATTTTTGAGGACGAGATTTTAGCTTAAGAAAAGTATTTTTGAAGTCCTTCATATAATGCCTCTTACGTAAAATAATAGCTCAGCTCCTTGGAAAAAAATCTTTGAAAGTCATAGCTAGCTATCAGGTAAACATGCACTTACCATGAAAGTTGGCAACATGAAGGGAAGAGAACTTGGAAAAAGATATCTAGAAGCTAGGGGGGCTTGAGTGTCTCTCTTGGAAGCAGCACGAGAAAATTAATTATATGGCGCACAGATATCACACTCACGAATAATAAGGCCTTTACGTCGGGGGGTTCCAGACTTGGGGTCTACCGAACTTTAATTAGGCTCAGTTCCTAAGTCCACTGCTTAGCTTCGAGGAAGCAAGCGATGGTCGAGAGCGTCATCTCTCGGCAATATTGTCCTCCACTTTCACAGCAATTCTACCGTCCCTTCCACCGCCACAGCCCCAGTTTGAATTCAGCGCATGGGTACAGCTTGGCCAGTGGATATCGGTTGATTGCTAAGCCATGCAATTAATAAGTGCAACTCACCAGAAAGTCTCGTCCAAATCCAATCCCATCCAACTTCCAGATTTCCAACTTGAGGAGAGTTAAGTTGGAATTAAATATTAGGCCAGATTATGCCACGGCTGAGCTGGGCTGGTTCTAGCAAGATTTAAGCTACAGTAGTTTCGGGGACTTGGAATGATATGGGTTTACTATAGATTAATTTGGCAGGGTTCAGAATACTACAAATTAAGAGTATGGATTAGGCTCGAGTTCATTTGGGTTCGATTCTCGCTGTATCATATAAAGTGGGTTTGCACCCAACTTGGACTAGTTTGAAAAAGAGTTGATGTTTTTCAACCTAAATCGATGCATGGTTGCACAAAAATTGGTTCAACCAGCCCCAAGTTATAAAATAGGTCAGGTTTGATCCGAGTTAACTTAGCCTAAGTTGCCTCAAACTAGCAATTAATTAATGGTCAACAACTAGGTGTGAAATGAAAATTCTACAAGATCATTCTTCATTATTTTATTTTTTATTGACTATATGAGGCGTTAACCCTCTCATTTCCATCCTATACCTGCTTCTCCTCTCAGGATCGAGATGATTACAACCAGAATTGAAAGCACTTGGCAGTAAGAATGGCTTGATTAATAACAAAAATTTCTTTTATGCATGGTTCTTTATGATGCACTCCACACACACATGCTTAAACAAAGTTAAATGTATTTATTTTATTTACAGTGTTACCGCCGGGATCTGTCCTCGGACTCGGGCGCGGCCGGTCTCCTGATCAGGGCTTCCTTCTGAGCGGACCTGCACAGCAGTCCTCACGCGAGAGGCGTTGGGGGTGGCCCTCCGCGGAAGACCCTCCGATGCTCAAGTCAGCGGTGATCAGCGATCAACAGAAAATGGGAGAAGGATCTCTCTAGGGAGTCCTTCCAGGGGTGGCCAATCGGGAGCTCCAGGGGAGCACCGACGAGCAGTGAAGGATAGAGAGAGAGTGAGCGAGAGAGTGAGAGTGAGAGTGAGCCGGGGGCTGTCCGTGCATACCTGAGAGAATTTGGAAATGTTGTATTTATAGGCAATCACCTGGATCTTGAGCGCCTTCTAGAAGGTTCGAATGTTGTTGGGATTCGAATCAAGCTGTTATGAAGCCGGTAGGATCCATATCTTGTCTGTTAAAAGATCGATGGCTAGGAGGGCCCCCTGATGGCCTGAGATCTGATGAGTGCGTAGGTCCTAGACCGTTATTCTAGATCCTAGACCACTACTCAATATGATTCTTTGTTTGAGATTCTGTTACTATAGGCCTAGGCTCTCCCGCGTCGGGTTCCACGGAGGTGAGTATCGAGTCATGGATCGCTCAGGAAAGCCGAGCTGTGGGAAGCTCAGGAGAGGCCGAGCTATGGAAGCTCGGGGGAAGCCGAGCTATAGGAACTTGGGGAGGCCAAGCTATGGGAAGCTTGGGGGAAGCCGAGCTATGGAAGCTCGGGGAAGCCGAGCTATGGGAAGCTTGTGGGAAGCCGAGCTATGGAAGCCCAGAGAAGCCGAGCTATGGGAAGCTCGGGGGAAGCCGAGCTATGGAAGCCTGGGAAAGCCGAGCTATGGGAAGCTCAGGGGAAGCCGAGCTATGGGAAGCTCGGGGGAGGCCGAGCTATGGGAAGCTCGGGAAAGCCGGGCTATGGAAGCTCGGGGAGGCCGAGCTATGGAAAGCTCGGGAAAGCCGAGCTATGGAAGCTCGGGGAGAGCCGGGCTATGGATGGCTCGGTAGAACCGAACCATAAGTTGCCCGGCCCGTCGGACCTCATCGGTTGGCTCGTTCTTCATAGGCATAGCATAGCGGGCGGGGGATGGGGCTGATCTTAGCCCCTTCGCACGGTTATCAATGCAATAACGATTTTACCCCTCAACACATGCCCCCCACTCCCTAGTTCGAAGCGTAGGTTCAGGCGTAGGGAGTATAGACTTGGGTGGTGCGCTGCGAACGAGGGGACATCTAATTGACAGCCCACGCAATGATGCCCTAATTAATGCGGTGGGACCGCTTTGCTTTTTCGAGGTGGATCCATCATTCCTTAGGGGCGAAGGTAACGGCTGGGGAAGCGCTGCGTGGGAAATCTCGATTTTCATGGCACCCGTAGTGGCGGTTCCGGATGCCTAGGTTGAGACGCTTCTCCCTCACCCTAAGGCGGTTTCACTTGGAAAAACAGAGCCGTGGCAGCGCTATCTCTATTCATAGTGCCCTTTTCGGTTACCCTTAGAGAAGTTCGTCTTTCCATTTTTACTGAGATCTTGCTCAGCATCTCCTGCGATTGAAGATATGGTGAGCCCAAGTGATCAGGCTTCGGAGGTGACCTTGGCGGATTTGAACGGATACGCCGCCTGTACAAGATCCCCCAGGATGTTGTCTTGTTGCTTCCGATGGCTGAAGACAGGGTGACATCCGGATTAGGGGATGGGGCGTTCTGCTATGAGGAAAGTTTGAGGGCAGGTCTCCGGTTCCCTCTTCATCCGTTGGTGCGGGAGGTGATGAAGTTCTACAACATATGCTTCACCATGGTGGCTCCCAACAGTTGGCGCAACCTCATCGGGTTCATCTCGTTGTGCAAGCGCCTCGGGGTGACCGCGACCCTTTCGATATTCAGGGTGTGTTTCAATCTGGTTTCCGGGAGGGCCTCAGAATGGCCTTACATCGGCCCCCGAGATCCTTCAAGATGATATCGGATAACCCGTCATCGATAAAGGAGTGGAAGTCGCGATTCTTCATAGTCGAGGGGAACATTGGTTCGGATTTCCCTTGGGTATGGGGGCAGTACGTGAAGGATCCAGAAGCGCACCCGGAGTTAACCGAGTCGGAGAAAAGGGATCTGATCGTGCTACGTGGCAGTCGGGCGCTTCCAGCCAGCATTCTCCTATCGGAGGACGCTCTCTTCGCAGTCGGATTGAGCCCCGTCGATCCTCGCGGTGAGTCACTCTATGGTCAATAGTTTAGCTGGCTCCGTCTTTGATTTCTGTGCGAACTAACGGGCGAATCATACTGCCCCTACAGCCGAAAGATCGGCGCTCGCAGACCAGATGAGGGAGGAGCTGGGAAAGCGCCGCAGGAGATCTGGCTCCAGCAGCAAGCATCGGTCCGAGAAGAGGTCTCGCCTTCCGGCTCCCGCTCTAGGGGGTCGGGGGAGATGGTGATGATCGGCGCTCCTCGTCGCCGCGGGCCGTAAGTACCGAAGTTTCGGTGGCGCACGATCTTTCGGCGCTGGAGGAGGGTCTGTCCGGGGGAAAGACCGGGATGTTGCGGGGTTTCGGAGGAGGCTGCTGAGATTTCCTCCCCCCCGTTGTTGTTTTGTCCGACGATGGCGAGGGAGAAACGCCGGTTGGCTTGGGGGCCCCCGCAGGCGGGTGGCTCGGCCCTCCTCATTGGAGGCCAGTGGCTCGGAGGGGTTACAGGCGGAGGTGGGAGCGACCTCCGCTTCCATCGAGGCAGGGGAAGAGGTTGCGGCTGCTGAGGTTCGGCCTGGGTCGCTGGTAGGAGAGCCAGCAGGCGACGAGGAGATGGCCGAACCTACCGAACCAACGATCGAAATTCGCGGGGGGGTTTCTGGTGAGGGCCTTCCGCCGAGGCACAGGAGGCTCCGGGGGAGCCAAAGTTCTTGAAGAGTCTGTTGTGGGCAGGGGAATTTCTGAGGAGTTAGAAGCAGAAGAAGAGGAAGAAGGAGAAGGAGGGGAGCCGGCGAGCGAAGGGGATGCTCCGGTTGGGGCTCTCCTCGCTGGAGTCGAAACGCCCGAAGCTTCTCAAGCGAGGGCCCTAGTGGTGGAAGCTGGCCTACCGAGGAGCTCATGGTCGCGGGTGCCCAGGCTGGCTCCCTGAGCGCAGACTTCCACTCACGCGACCCGGAAGTGAGCGCCAGGTTCTCCGCTCTGATGCGGTCCGTGTTCCAAGGGGAGGAGAGTTCCTCGACAGGAGGGGGTCATTCGGAGGACCTTGTTGAGATAGCCTTCCATCGCACCGGGCGCCGAGTGAGGCTTTTCTTCTCCTCGAGATTGACGATCTTGCTCTCACGAGGATCGCCACAGACTACGCGTCTCGGGTAGATTGTCGCACCGAAGTTGGGCCTTTAGTCAGTTAGTTCGACTATGCCTTTTATGCGTGTAATCCTTTTTTGCAGAATGCTCTGATCATGAGGGCACTAAAATGGCTTGCATCTGGCTGTTGGAGCTTGGGCTCGGGCCCGCTACGAGGCCGATCACCTCAAGGAGAGGGCAGATTCGCTGATAAACTCTCTCGAGCCTGGTGGTCCTCCAGAGGGAGCTCGGGGAGGCTCGCAGGATTCTTGCAGTTGAGAGGGAAAGAGCCCCTCGCTCACCGTAGGTTGGTGAACTCCAGAGGGAGCTTCGGGGAGGCTCACAGGATTCTTGCAGTTGAGAGGGAAAGAGCCTCTCAACTCGCCATACAATTGGTGAGCTCCAAAGCCCGAGCAATCCGAGAAGGCTAGTCTGGAGCTTGCTCAGGCCAGGGTGGAGCACGAGAGCAAGGTCAAATCCATGCAACTGTTCTTTGATAAGAGGTGGGACCAGCTGAAAGCCAGCCATGCCGAAGATAGAGTCAGCTGGAGCAAAAGGCTCGAGGAGGAAGAGCATAAATGCCGGCGGCAGCAGGACCACCTCACCCGCCTAAACAAGAGCTCGCCGATACAAAGGATCGGCTAAAGTGGTCGGATGAGCGAGCTGCTCGACTTTCTGACGAGCTCGACTTTGCTCATCAAGAGACCGGGGACGCTCAGTCCCGGGTGGACGAGCTAGAAGAGAGCCTTCGTCAAACCCAATCGGCCAAGTCTAGGGCTCTCAATAGGGTCCACACGCTGGAGGGCGAGCTAGCTCGGCGGGAGCAGGTAGGGCACCATTTGTTTTACCCATCTTGGTCTTTCGGCTTCCGCTTTATTGGCTTTTTGCTGCAGTTAAACAGGGCGAGCCAATTCAGGGGCGGTTGGCGGCGTTCGGAGAGGATGCGGCCTCGAGGCACCGAAGGATCTCCGAATTGGAGAAGCAATTAGCCGAGGCCAACGCGCGGGCCTCTTCGGTGGTGGAGGAGTACAAGAAATCCACCGAATTTGCCGACGAACGCAGGGCGGCTTGTGCTGATGCATTTCAGCTGGCGAAGATGAGGCGCGGGCTAAGGTTGCCCAGGCTTATCCAGACCTGGACCTGTCTTGCCTGGAAGCCGAGCATTATGAAGCGTACACCCCGGGGGTCGAGGAGGACGAGTACAAAGAAATATCTGATGTCGACCTTGAAGCTATTCTGGGAGCCGATGCGGCTACCGAGGTATCCCGTCGTGACACCTTCGAGAAGGGGGCCAAGCGATGCCCCTGCTGATGCTGCCGCAGGAAGTGCTGGGTCTGACCCCAAGTCGTGACTCCTTGGGGTCCGTATGTGCTTTTTCTTTCTCTTATTTTGTAGTTTGACTGAAGACTGATAAATGGATCAGCTGCTTGTCATTCATTTGTCCTTCTTGGCCGTAGTTTTCTTGCCTTTAATTTTAGTCCTAACTACGAGTGTCATTTGGTTGATTCCCGGGCTCGAATTTTGAAGGAATATCCTGGTCGAGGCCAAGGCATAGGGATAGCCCCGACTACAGAATCGAACGTCACATGGCTTGGTTTGAGGGAGGTTGAGAGACGATTTAATTGGATTAGGCCGAGTGACACAGTGGTTCGACTAGGTCCGAAGAATGAAATAGCCTGGCTAGGGTCGAGGGACGGAGTAGCTAGCTAGGGCCGAGGGAAAAGGTAGCTCGGCTAGGGCCGAGAAACGAAGTAGCTCGGCTAGGGCCGAGGGCAAAATGGCTCGGCGAGGGCCGAGGGGCAAAAAGGCTCGGAGGGCCGAGGGGAAAAAATGGCTCGGCAGGGCCGATGAGCAAAATGGCTCGGCTAGGGCCGAGGGAAAAAATGGTTCGGCGAGGGCCGAGGGGCAAAAATGGCTCGGCTAGGGCAAAATGGCTCGGCTAGGGCCGAGGGCTTTCATTGCCGATAGCCAGACTGTGGTCGTGCCTTCGACGAAGAGAGAGGGGGGTTTGTTGAACCTTCGTCGCCCCTTTATTCTTCCTGGCAGAGAGTGGGTTTGGCCTTTGCATCCATTTATTACCCTATCAGCGTTTTGTCTTTTCCAAGGCGGGCCGATTTTTTCACCAAAGTGGGTGGTACGGCTCTGCGGCCAGCAAAAGGTCGCTCAAGACTTTCGACGAACCAGTGCTGTGTTGATCTTTCCCGATGTGGGCTGCTTTGGCGTGCGGCGTAAGTGCTTATTCGCCATTGGAGGATGTCGTTTTCGTAGGACAATCCCGAGGTCCGCCCGTAAGATCGGCGGACGATCTTCTGCATTTAAAGCTTGTGATCGGGGGTCAGAGGTAATCTTTTGGTGCGTCATGGCTGGGGCGACGCGCTCGCGCATCGCGGGACGCTATTTTTTATTTCAGGAGGTCACGTCGTGGCGCGGCTTGGCGTTTTGAATCCCGGGGTTTTCTGCTCTGATAGTTGTTCCCGGTCCGTCTTCGCCTATAAAAAGGGGAAAAGAGGGCTGTGTTGGGCCATCCCAAAGTTTTTCTTTATTGTGTGGAGGTGCACACAATGCCTGTCTCTTTGGGCTTAGAGCGGGAGGACCGAGCTTTTCTCCTGTGAGCCGTCGTCGTCCTCCGGACAGTTGGGGTGACGAAGGAGCCGGGGGGTGGCTCCCTCAAGAAAGAAGCTCCAGAGATCGTATGGAGAGCGCACAGGAGGTCTGCAGAGATCGCATGGAGAGCGCACATATACGCTTCCCGTGTGACCTTTGTGGTTCCCCCTTGGGGGGCGCAGGAAGGAAGTGTACGCGGGCTCCCCATGGGTTGCACGTGAATTTCTCCTCCTCCCCTGGTCTGGATTCCTGGGCTTGTCGCCCGGGGAATCTTTGCCACGGGGAGGGGGTGATGGTGTGTCGCCCGCGGGTACTTGCCTTTGAGTTTGGGCAAGGAGCGGTACACAGATTTGGGGGAGCGCTCTGGTGCCAGGGTCTGCAGCTTCCTTCCTACTCGTCGGAGGGCCCCTGGTTGGGTGGTTTGGGGTAATATCCCGTCCACCTTTCCATTTCTCTGATATCTCGGTTGGGATGCCGAGATATCATTATTTACCGAAGCTGGTCGCAACGGTTGGGCCATGTCGTCGCCCATTATCGGCTCGAGCTGACTGGTTCGTGGTTTGTCTGATTTGTTGGACCGGACGCCGAGCATCACAGTCGCCCAGAGCTGCTTTGGAGCAGTTTGCCCGAGTTTTGTACTCGTCTTTATTTTATGCATTTCAATGCACTTGTAATGCCTCTCAGGCGGTTGTAATCGGTTTTGATGGCAATGAAATAAAGAAAGTTTTGTTCTTTCTCTTAATTTCTGTTTCTTTTGCGCCAAGAGTTGTTGTTGTTGGCAATGAGGCGTAAGGATATCTCGTTCGTTCTTGGACGAGGATCCCGCGCTATCCGACCTAGTCGGGGCTCGTAAGCTGCCCAATTCAGACGGAAATTTGGAGATTGTCCGGCGGTGGAACATATTCCTTGACTTTGGCCGAAGCTCAGAGATTTATTACTCGACCTTGCTGAGGGTTCGGAGATTTATGGCTCGGCCCTGCCGAGGTTCGGAGATTGTTACTCGGCCCAGCCGAGGTTCGGAGATTTAGAGCTTGGAGAGATGACTTACCACCGTGAGTCATGATACCTGGTTCCTGTGAGACTCGGTGAGGAGTGTCAAGGCGGAACGGGCGGCGCATGGGTACGCCCATCATTTATGATTTGGCCACTCCCGAGGGAGTGAATCATCGTCAGGTGCCGGCGCTCTTCTTTTTCACATTTTCCAAAGGGCGGCCGATTTAAGGAGCTTGGGGAGCATTGAGGGCATTTACTGCGGAGGGCCCGGCAGATCGGGAGGAACCCTGTTCTAGAGAAGGAGGGGGTTCCCGAACAGTTCGTCGACATTTACCGATCTTCCTCGGGAAGGGGCACGACCCCTTCGCGTCCTGTGGGCTCCCGTCAAGCGGCGACACGTGGCGAATTCCTCATGGGTCGGTATTTATGACCCGACTGATCGAGATACCCGCCTGAGGAGTATAAATACGGACGAGTGGGATGCTGGTGTTTACCATCCTTTCGGTTAGCCTTAAACAACTTCCGATATGGCCTCTCAAGGTGGGGGGAAATCGTCCAACGGCGGTCATAGGGGCTCTTAGGGGGCCGCACCGCCGTGCTGGTTGATGGCCAGGCCTTGGCATCAGCCTTCGCAAGCCATGAGCAGCTCGAGAAGGCAGTTGAGGAGTATCTTGCCGTTTCTGTGAGGGAGGCCGAGGCCCTTCGCCGGGTCGTGGACCGGCAGGAGGAGGAGATAGCATCCCTCCACCAACAAGTCGCCGAGCTGTCCCGGCGTTTGGAAGACTCGGCAGCTCCTGGGGAGAGTTAGGCCCCTGCGAGGGCCACTTTCTTTCTTTTTTTTTTTCCTTTTCTTTTTGTATTTACTTTTTCAATCAATGAAAAAGGCCTTTTTTGACAACTTCTTGTTCTCCGAGATCGTCGTTTAGTCATAGAAAAGAAAAACCACTCGTTTCTGTTTGAACCGGGGGGCCTGGGTCCCATTGGTTTACGCGCTGAGTCATGATCTCGTTTGGAGCGAGACAGGCGTTTGGTTGGTAAGATTCCCAGGGATTTTAGCAGTAGGGGGAATTCCCGACTTTTTTCTGGGGTTCGCGGCGGTCGTGTAGGGCCTGGAAAGGCCTAAGGCGCATACTTTGTGTCTTGATGGTTTTGCACAGTGTGCATTTTTTCAAACGGCCAAAGTGGGACTATTCGGAAGTCCTTCGGCTTTAATCGGGGTTTGCGTGCTTTTTTTACCGGGTTTATGCACTCCGGCTTTAGCCGGGCTTCTAGAATTCGTGCTAGGTCTAGCTTTGGAGACGTTGCTCGGCCCAGCCGAGATTCGGACCGGCTGCCGAGGTTCGGAGATTGTTGCTCGGCCCAGCCTTGGCCCTGCCAAGGTTCGGAGATTTGTTGCTCGGCCCTGCCGAGGTTCGGAGATTTGCTCGGCCCAGCCGAGGTTCGGAGAATTTTGCTTGGCCCAAAGGTTCGGAGATTTGTTGCTCGGCCCTGCCGAGGTTCGGAGATTTGTTGCTCGGCCCTGCCGAGGTTCGGAGATTTGTTGCTCGGCCCTGCCGAGGTTCGGAGATTTTTACTTGGCCCTGCCAAGGTTCGGAGATTTGTTGCTCGGCCCTGCCGAGGTTCGGAGACTCGGCCCTGCCGAGGTTCGGAGATTTTTACTTGGCCCTGCCAAGGTTGGAGATTTTCCTGTTCAAGCAGATAACTCGGTCGTGCCGAGGATTGGTAAGCAGCATCTATTTCCTTTTACGATTTATGAATAATGGGTGATTTATGTCGAATTATGAAACATTGTGGAAAAAGATTGGGGGGCGTAAAGGACATACCCTATTGATAGTATTTGCGGAGGTTGTCCGAGTTCCACGTTCGGGGACGGATTTCCCGCTTAGATCCTGCAGCTTGTAGGTTCCTGGCCCAATGACCTCCGTGACTTGGTACGGGCCTTCCCAGTTCGGCGCCAGCTTTCCTTGCTCCAGCGGTTTGGATACAGAAGCTTTCCGGAGGACAAGGTCGCCAGGTAGGAAAGTTTCCCTTTGACTCTGGAGGCATGGTACCGGCCACCCTCTGTTGATAGGCGGCCGTCTGATCCGGGCTTTCTCTCTGACTCCTCTACCAAGTCGAGGTTGGTGCGGAGTTGCTCGTTGCTGGCTTCTCCGAGTAACTCTCCACCCGCAAAGATGGGAGGCCCACTCCACAGGGATGACGGCCTCCGTACCGAAAGCCATTCGGAATGGGGTCTCGCCCGTGGGATTCTCGGAGTGGTGCGATAGGCCCACAAGACATGGTGCAGCTCATCTGCCCACCTGCCTTGGGCTCTGGAGAGGCGAGCTTTGATTCCTTGGAGGAGAGTCCTGTTGGTTACTTCGGCCGCTCCGTTGGCTTGTGGGTGCCCGACCGAAGTAAGGTGGTGACGGATTCCATGCTCTTCGCAGAATTGGCGGAACTTTGGAATTGTCGAACTGCTTGCCGTTATCGGTGATTATGGTGTGGGGAGGCCGAACCGGCAGATGATGGACCTCCACACAAAGTCTCTGGCCCGGCTTCGGTGATTTGGCAACTGCTTCCGCTTCAACCCATTTGGTGAAGTAGTCAATGGCGACAAATAAGAATTTTCGCTGTCCTGTCGCCAACGGGAATGGGCCGAGGATGTCCATCCCCCACTTGGCAAAGGGCCAGGCGGAGGATATGGAAACTAGCTCGGCGGAGGGGAGCCTCTGGATGCTCGAATGCCTCTGGCAGGCGTCACAGGCTCGGACTAGATCGTCCGCATCTTTCTGCATGGTCGGCCAATAATAGCCTTGCCGTAGCACCTTGTGACACAGGGACCGGCCTCCCAGATGGTTGCCGCAGATCCCTTCATGTACCTCCCGTAGAGCATAGTCCGCCTCGGATGGGCGGAGGCATCTGAGCAGCGGCATGGAGAAAGACCGCTTGTAAAGCTGGCTGTCAATCAATACATAGTGGGTCGCCTGCAGCTTCAATTCCTGGCCTCTCCGGTCGGACGGGAGCGACCCTTCTTTAGATAGCTGAGGATAGGGTCGAACCAGGATGGTTCGGTCTCGATTTGCATCACCCGGTCGGCTTCCATGATAGGGCTCTCCAGAGTCTCCAGATGGAATTTTTGTTCAGCATCCATTGTCTCCGTGGTTGCCAATCGGGAGAGTAGGTCGGCACGGGCGTTTTCCGATCTAGGAATTTGAATAATTTCAAACTCGGAAAATGGGAAGTAGGCTCGCGCACCTCTTGGAGATATCGGATCATGTTGGGTCCGGGCTTCAAACTCCCCTCGCACATGGCCGGCCACCAGCTGAGAGTCGGTGAAGGCATTAAGTTTTTCCACCTTCAGGTTGCGGGCGATCCGGAGACCGGCTAGCAAGGGCCTCGTACTCGGCTTCGTTGTTGGAAGCCGGGAAGGAGAATCGGACGCCATATTCGAAGATCATCCCCTCCGGGCTGGTGAGAACCAAACCCGCACCGGAATGATGGGCGTTGGACGACCCATCGACGTGAAGGAGCCACCGAGCTTCAGGTTTTGGTCTTCGGGGAGTTTTGGGGTAGAGCCGTCTTCCGGGATGGTGCACTCGAGGAGGAAGTCGGCCAGCACTTGAGCTTTGATGGCCGGGCGAGGTTGAAATTGTATGTCGTGCTCGCTTAGTTCGACGGCCCATTTGGTCATCCTCCCCGATGTTTCTGGACGGTGGACCACCGCCTTGATGGGTTGATCGGTCAGGACCGTCACTGAATGTGCTTGGAAATATGGTCGCAGCTTCCGGACCGAGGTGATCAAGGCCAACACTATCTTCTCGATCCTGGTGTACCTCGTCTCCGCGTCGCGGAGCAGCCTACTCACATAGTAGATCGGCTTTGGATCTTGCCTTCTTCTTGACTAGCACCGAACAAACTGCTCCTTCGAAACGGCCAGATACAGAAACAGAGTCTCCCCTGGGACCGGACTACTAGAAGTGGGGGCGAGCCGAGGTACTTCTTGAGATCTTGAAATGATTTCTGGCACTCAGGGGTCCACTGGAAATTCTTGGCCGATCGGAGAGTTTTGAAGAAGGGGAGGCATCTCTCGGCTGACCGAGCCACGAAGCGGTTAAGGGCCGCTATTCTCCCGGTTAGGCGCTGGACCTCTTTAATGGACGCTGGGGGCGCCATTTGTTGGAGAGCTTGAATCTTCTGAGGGTTAGCCTCAATGCCGCGCTGGGAGACCATGAAGCCGAGGAACTTCCCAGAATTGACGCCGAAGGCGCACTTGGTTGGGTTGAGCTTCATTCCATACTTGCGCAGCGTGGCAAAGCTCTCCGCGAGGTCCTCAACATGCCGCAGCTTCCTTGCTTTTGACCAGCATATCATCCACATACACCTCCATGTTCCGGCCGATTTGCTCCTTGAACACCTTGTTGACCAGCCGCTGGTAGGTCGCTCCTGCATTTTTAAGACCGAAAGGCATAACTCGGTAACAGTAGGTACCTCGGTCGGTTATGAAGGCTGTCTTTTCTTCATCCTCGGGGGCCATCCGGATCTGATTGTAGCCCGAATAGGCATCCATGAATGACAGCATTTGGTGGCCCGAGGTGGCATCCACAAGCTGGTCGATCCGAGGGAGAGGGAAGCTGTCCTTCGGGCATGCTTTGTTGAGATCGGTGAAGTCGATGCAGATCCTCCATTTGCCATTCGACTTCTTCACCATGACGACGTTTGACAGCCAACTGGGGTAATTTACCTCTCGGACAAAGTTGGCTTTGATGAGTTTGTCGACCTCTTCTTCAATGGCCTTTTGCCGCTCTGGGGCGAAGCTTCTCTTTTTCTGCTTAACGGGCCTGTGCATCTCGTCCACATTGAGACGATGGACGAGGACTTCGGGGCTAATTCCTGGCATGTCGGAGGCGGTCCAGGCGAAGATGTCCGCGTTGCTTTGGAGGAATCTGATTAGCTCGCGACGAGGCTCTCCCTCAAGCAGCGACCCGACCTTGTGGTTCGGTCGGGCCGAGCTACGTCCAGCGGTACTTCTTCCAGCTCTTCCACCGGTTCTCCCCGTTGCTCGGCGAAATCTTCGCGGGCGTCTAGCCCGTCAACCTCGGGAATTCTGGACTGAAGGCTCGTGACAAAGCATTGCCGAGCCATGGCCTGACTTCCCCGAACTACTCCAACTCCTTGCTCGGTGGGGAACTTCATCGACAGATGCGGGATAGAAGACAACCGCCTTAAGAGACATCAAGCCGGGCCTGCCGAATATGGCATTGTATGGGGACCTGAGGTCGGTCACTAGGAAGTCGTTGTACAACGGTTACAAAGGGCCAGGTTCCTGCGCGGACCGTCAGGGTGACGAATTCCTTCTGGGATGATGACGTCGCCGGTGAATCCCATCAAGGTGGAATCCACGGCTCGAAGGTTTTCCATGAGCAATTTCATCCTGGCAAACACATCGAGGTACAAAACGTTCACCGAGCTTCCACTATCAACCAGGATTCGGCTTACATCATAATTGTTCAAATTTAGGGATACAACAAGTGCGTCCTCATGGGGGAAGCTGTATCCCAAGAAGATCATCATCAGAAAAGGAGAGCTCGCCCGTGCGCGCCTTCTTTGGCACCGGTTCATCACATTGCCCGGAGCCCGATCCGCCGGCCTCTTCAATCATGTTGATGCGGCCAACCAGGCGGATTTGGTGGAGGAGGAGAGTTGTGGGAGCTCAGGCTGGCGATCACCCCCTTGTGCTGGGCTCGGGTGCCCTTCTGAACTGGTCCAACCGTCCCCGCCGAATCAGTCTCGATCTCATTCTTCAGCTGCCAGCATTCTTCAGTGTCATGGCCATGCTCCCTATGGTAGCGGCAGTACTTGGCGGGATCTCTCCGGGTTGGGTTCCCTCGGAGAGGCACTGGTCGGGGAAGCTGGCGCTCTATCTCCATGAGGATTTGTGCCCGGGGCACAGTCAGCGGAGTGTAGCGATCGAATCGCCTAGGGGGACTCCGGGAGCGATTCCTTGGCGGCGGCGGAGGGACTCTTTGGCGGCGAGGTGGACTTGGCCGACGGACAGGGCGGTGTCTGTCGGGAACTTTGGGCTCTTTCTTCTTCGTCTGCTCAGCGCGGGCCATCTCCGCGACTCCTCGACCCGTATTTGTCCGCAAGGGCCATCATATCAGACAGACACGGGGGGTAGCTGACTTCCATTGCCAAATAGAAGTCGCTCTCCTTTGAAACTCCCCCCGCTAGGGCGGACATAGCCACCTCATGATTAAGGTGGTCCACCTCCAACATGGCCTTGTTGAAACGGCCAAGATAATTTCTCAAGGACTCCCCCTCTCTTTGCTTGACTTCGGAGAGGGAGTCGGATCTCCGTCGGTGGCGGCGGCTGCTGACGAACTGGCCAATAAAAAGGTGGCTCAGCTCATCAATGAATCAATGGAACCTGGTTTCAGGGCGTTGAACCAGGTTCGGGCGGATCCTCTGAGGGTGGATGGGAAGGCCGGCAGAGGATCGCATCAGATGCTCCATGGAACATCATTATTGACCGGAAGCTGCTGAGATGGTCGTCCGGATCAGTGGAGCCGTGATAGGGCTCGACGGTCGGGCAGCTTGACGTGGGAGGGAATCACTTCCTCCATGATCCCTTTGGAGAAAGGGATGCCCTGCTCCGCCTTGGGCTGAGGCGGATGGGCATGCTTGGCGGCGTCCAGCTCCTGACGTATCTCCTAGATTTGTCGATGGATCTCCTCTTCAGATGTAAGAGGAGGAGCTGGGCGAGGAGAGCGCAGGGACGGTTTTTCATATGAAATGAAGATTTGAGACGCTGTTGGAGTTGCTCAATTAACTGGAGATCAGATCCAGTAATCACAATATCATCGACATACACAAGAAGTATAACAATCCCAAGGCTAGTCTTGCGAAAAAATAGAGAGGAGTCATACTGACTCTGAGAAAAAGTGAAATCCAGTAGAGTAGTACGAAACTTCTCAAACCATGCCCGCGGTGCCTGCTTCAAACCATACAGAGATCGCTTTAAGCGACAAACCTCAACAGAAGAGGAAGGAAACAAGCCAGGAGGAGGAGACATAAATATTTCTTCCTTCAGATCACCATGTAGAAATGCATTCTTCACATCCATCTGGTGAAGCGACCATCCTTTCGAAACAGCAATGGCCATGATAGTGCGGATAGTAGTCATTTTGGCAACGGGAGCGAATGTTTCCTCATAATCAAGCCCATACTCCTGTCTATTCCCGAGTGCTACTAGACGAGCTTTATATCTTTCAATAGATCCATCAGCACGTAGCTTGATGGTGTAGACCCATTTACACCCAATAAGTTTAACTCCAGCAGGACAAGGGACGATGTCCCAAGTGTGATTGTCCTGAAGAGCCTGAATTTCATCCTGCATAGCTTGGCGCCAACACTCTTGAGTAGAAGCCTGAGAATAAGACTTAGGCACAAAAGTAGTATCAAGAGTAGCCTGAAGAGCCGAAGAAGAAAAACCATACCAATCTGGGGCCGGAAATCCTAGTAGATCGTCGTGGCTCATGCAAGACAGGATCAGGTGGCGGTTCAGAGGAAGGAAGAGGCAGTGGGCGACGTCGCTGATACACGATATCGGGCTTAGAAGGAGTATGAGATACATCATCAAATGCAGGAAGTGAAATAGAGGGAGAAACAAGATTAGTACGAGATGGAAAGAAATATTGATTTTCAAAGAAAATCACATTGCGAGAAATACGAAGCTTGTTAGCATCCGCATCATAACACACAAATCCTTTATGAGAGTTACTATAACCAAGAAAAGCACACTGAACAGATTGGGCAGAAAGCTTGTGACGTTCAATGGGAGGTAAATGAACAAAACAAATGCAACCAAATACATGCAAATAATTATAATTAGGAGAAACACCAAACAAACGAGAATATGGAGAATCAAGATGCAAGGTAGGAGAAGGTAGACGATTAATCAAATATACAGCTGTAGATAATGCTTCTACCCAAAATCTAGAAGGTACAGAAGATTCAAGCATCAATGTACGAACAACATCTAAAAGATGTCTATTCTTACGCTCGGCGATGCCATTTTGTTGAGGGGTGTAAGGACACGAACGTTGAGAAAGAATACCCTTCTGTTGGAGAAAAGATTGAAAATCATGAGACATGTATTCTCCCCAGAATCTGAACGGAAGATCTTAATACAGGTAGAAAATTGAGTTTCTACATAGGCAACAAAAGTTTTGAAGGTTGAAAACACATCAGCTTTAGAACGAAGAAAATAGACCCACGTGAAACGACTGTAATCATCAATAAATGTCAAAAATATCGGTATTGAGCATGAGAAAGAACAGGACTCATACCCCAAACATCAGAATGAATAATATCAAAGCATGTAGAAGCACGACTACCTTGCAAAGGAAAAGGTAAAGATTTGCTTTTTCCTAGTTTACAAGGAGCACAATCAAAAGGCAAGGAAGAAAACTCATTTGTATTACTCAAATAACCATGTTTCATAAGATGTGTCAAAATTACAGAGTTGGGATGACCCAATTTCTTATGCCAAAGATGGCTATTATTATTAGCAATAGCAGAACAACCAACAAAATTTGAACGAGGAACGAAAAACGACTGAAGAGGAAAAAGACGTCCCACTTTAGGCCCTTCGCTATCTCCTGTCCCGACGCTTGATCCTGCACACGACAACCAGAACGATCAAAATGAATAGAACAATTATCTTCTACTAATTGTCCAACAGAAATGAGATTGGCAGATAATTAGGAGACACAAAAACATCAGTAAAGGAAGACCCCAGATTTCCAACTGCAGTAATGGGAAGAGTACTGCCATCTGCAATCTGAATATGTTGCTGACCATCATACTTACGAACATCTTGTAAAGCTGCCAAACTTCCAGTCATGTGATTGGAAGCTGCAGAGTCAATTAACCAAGGAGAAGGAAGGAGATGTTTCTTGCCTTGGAGACCAAGAGCAGAAAGGGCAGAAATAATCATCTGTTGAACCTGCTCGGGCATAATGTTGGAAGAAGAACTTGGAACTGTGGGCAGAGTGGAAGACATAGGCACAGAAGCAGACTGAACAGCAGTATGAAAAACAGGAGCAGATTTATTCTGAGGGCGTATACGACAATCCTTAAGGATATGACCCTCCTTCTTGCAATAATTGCAGAATTTCTTGCTGCAATATTTTGCAATATGCCCAATTTCCTTGCAACTATAACATTGTGGTGGAGATCTAGATCGTCCTTTGCCTTGAGCAGCGTATGCCATATTAACCATCTCAGAACCACCAGTGTTTTGATCAAGGCCAAGCTGTGAGGCAAGACGCTGTTCTTCACGCAAGAGTTCACCCAAGCAATCCTCCAAAGAGGGGACAGGTGTGCGATTGATTAACCCAGCTCGTGCACTTTCAAACTCGGGTCTGAGCTTCATCAAGAATTGATCCCGCTGGCTCTCAGAATGAACCGCTTGTAGTGCTGCCAAAGCTTCTTTGGGAACCTGAGAATGCACCAATCCAGAATAATCACTCCATAAATTAATAAAACCAGAATAAAATTGCTCAATAGAAAGATTCCCCTGGCGATAGTTTCCAATGTCTAACTCCAATTGAAACTTTCGGGCAGAATTATTTTGATAATAAATTTGCCGAAGGTAATCCCACATTTCCTTAACAGTAGTGAACCTACGAAGATTATTGACCATATGAGTTCAACAAGCTGAGTAGCCAGGAAGCAATTTTAGCATCCTTGCTTTCCCATAAACTAAGCTCCTTGGAATCAGTTGGAGCCTTAGAAGACCCATCCAAATGACCCCATAACTCCTTCCCTTTCACAAACATCCTGAACTGGAATTCCCAACTGGTGTAGTTCTTGCCATTAAGGCGAATAATAGAATTTTCTCCAGACATAATAAAAAAATTGACAGAGCAGAGAAATCACAACAGTTACTCTTCAGAATCTATCGACAGCTACCAAGCAACAGAAAAAATAAGATCTGACAGTCACCAAGAAACCCTCAAGAAATCAAGAATTCAAACAAGCCAAGAGAAAACCACGAAAATAATTTGTGGTCACCAAGAAACCCTCAAGAAATCAAGAATTCAAACAAGCCAAGAGAAAACCACGAAAATAATTTGTGGCTCTGATACCATGTCAAATTTAGGTTTTGTTCTCAATACCCTTCTTGTGAGGGTTGCTCACTTTATATAAAGTTGTCGGACTAATTACAAGGCTAAAAATCAGCCATTACATAAGATATACATGATTATGTAAGATAAGAATAAATGTCTATCAATTCTATGCATATATACAATATACTCTACACTTATGGCAATGATGTTGATTTTCTGCCTAAACAATTCTCCACTTGATGCGCCCTTAGTTAGCCAATTTGAATTTCAAAATTTAAATTCAAAACTTCCGCTTAACTGGTCCTTTGGCTCGCCAAATTAGTCATGAAATCTGTCATTTTTACATATCAAATCAGCCTTGGAATCTGCCATTTCTGAGCACCAAATCAGCTTGGAATCTACCATTTCTGCTCCCTTAACTAGCTGTTAATTCTACTAATAATCTTTTGATGATATAAGAGAATTGGGTTTGATCTTCTCTCACTTGGATATCGGCCATATTGGCTAGGCTTCCATTAATCCTAGTTCTTAGAAATGTGTTTGTATACCCCATTACATCATGATGGAGATCTTATATTCACATATGAGAGGGGTATATAGAAAAGAATCGCCAAGGCAAGCATTAAATACTTGGCCTATAACACAAGTAGGATTATAGAAAAAGATAATTGTTGATCTCACGTTAACTCTCACATTAATTTTTTGAGAGTATTTGATTAAGCACCTTCGGTCTCTCTAAGAACAATTATAATTTTATAATATGTCAAGTTAGAAATTATTTCAAACCAAAAAAGAAAGAAATTTTAAGTTTTATTATTGAGCTTGATTGATTCAAAAGGATATAAGAAATTAACACCTATTTATAGAGTTGCACTGCTAGTTAAACTTCAAAGCAAATTAGTATCAGAATTTTAACTATAAGTTAATTTATTTCTACTCTGTTTGGATGGAGAGAAAAGTGAGAGGAAAGAAAATGGAGGGAAAGAAAATGAAGAAAAGAAAAAAGTGGAGAGAAAATATTTTTTCTTCTTCTGTTTGGATGAGTGGAAGGAAAGAGGAAGAAAAGTTAATAATTTATAATGACAATAATGCCCTTATTATAAATGATTAAAAAATACATCAATTTTTTTTGAAAAGGTCAATATCGAAATGAAAAAAATAAAAGAGCACTTTTGAGTTTAATTTCGGAAAGAAAACTTTTATGTGTGGCCTCTCACTTTTTTTCCTCTATTTTTTCTTCTAGTTTTCTTTCCTCCCTATTTTTCTCTCCATCCAAACAAGGTAAATTTTATTTTTTCTCTAGTTTTTTTCTCTAGTTTTCTTTCCTTCATACTTTTCTCTCCATCCAACAGAGGCTTAAAAATAACTAAAATAAGACTTGTAAAGAGAAACATATTAAAATTTTCTAGTTTAATCGAAATTCTTCTTATTCTATGCTATGTGGCTAATAAAAGCCACGTGGTAATCAATCCTCGAAGCATGTGATATGGCTAGTAAAAGCCACGTGTAATCAATCATCGAAAGTGGTCCCTAGGCGGCCCCAAGGCAGTTCCTAGATGGCCCCGGCTACAGGAGCGGTCCCTAGGCGGCCCCAAGGCGGTTCCTAGGCGGTCCCGACCTTGGAAGCGGTCCCTAGGCGGCCCCAAGGCGGTTCCTAGGCAGCCCCGACTATGGAAACGGTCCTTAGGCAGCTCCGGCCATAGAAGCGGTCCCTAGGTGGCCCCAAGGCGGTTTCTGAACGGCCTCAGCCACAGGAGCGGTCCCTAGGCGGCCCCAAGGCAGTTTCTGGGTGGCTCCGGCCATAGAAGCGGTCCCTAGGCGGTCCCAAGGCGGTTCCTGGGTAGCCCTGGTCTCGGAAGCGGTCCCTTGGCGGCCCCAAGGCAGTTCCTAGGCGGCCCCGGCCACAGGAGCGGTCCCTAAACGGCCCCAAGACGGTTCCTAGGTAGCTCCGGCCATGAAAGCGGTCCCTAGCCGGCCTCAAGGCAGCTTCTAGGCGGCCTTGCCTACCAAAAGAGGTATTGATGCCCCTTTTTGTCTTATCCTCATGCCTCATCACAACTTTCCAGGTAGGCTTTTGCATGGACAGGGCTGCCATCCTTGATCCCTGTAGGTTTAATAAGATAGAAATTGTCAGTTTTAACATAATCCCCAAAAGGTCACGACCCATCAGGCGATATTAATGACCCTAGCTAAATAAGCCTCAAAAGGTGATTATCTGCTATAAAGTGCCAATCACTTCGGGTCAGAAAAGTCACTAAGGCCCAAAAAGTCATTAGAAGAATTTAATGACCCAGCCTTCGCATGGACAGGGCCTCCATCCCTGATCCCTGTAGGTTTAATAAGACAGAAATTGTCAGTTTCAGCATAATCCCCGAAAGGTCACGACCTATCAAGCAACATTAATGACCCTGGCTAAATAAGTCTCAAAAGGTGATTATACTGTAAAGTGCCAATCACCTCGGGTTAGAAAAGCTACTAACACTACAAGAAAATACTGAAATTGCGACGCAAATTTAGCGACGCAAAATTGCGTCGCTAAATTGCGACCACTTTGCGACGCCTTTGTGACAACAAAATATTGCGACGCATTAGCGACTCATCAGCGACTCAATTAACCAAAAAATCCAAAAAAAA
>UESW01004571.1:234460-430349 GCA_900491605.1 Calamus simplicifolius | reverse complement strand
GGGGCCGACTCGGCGGGCTCGGAGAGCCGGGGCCGAGAGGGGCCGACCAGGAATGGCCGGGGCCGACTCAGCGGGCTCGAAGATGCCGGGGCCGAGAGGGGCTGACCAGGAATGGCCGGGGCCGACTCGGCGGGCTCAGAGATGCCGGGGCCGAGAGGGACCGACCTGGGAAGGTCGGGGCCGCCTCGGCGGGCTCGGAGATGCCGGGGCCAAGAGGGGCCGACCAAGAATGGCCGGGGCTGACTCGGCGGGCTCGGAGACGCCGGGGCCGAGAGGGACCGACCTGGGAAGGTCGGGGCCGATTCGGCGGGCTCGGAGACGCCGGGGCCGAGAGGGGCCGGCTAGGAATGGCCGGGGCGCAAAAATGCCTCGATTTTGTCAAGATTGTCCCTGCGGCAGCACGTGGCTACACCAGCCACATCAGGCTCCATTCTCCTTAACAGGCCAGATGATGTGCAATGGATTTAGAGGGCTGGCAGACTTGTGCAGCTGCACAGAGAAGCTACTTCGCTTGCCACACAACCAGCAAGTCCTCTCCAAATTTCCACGCAAGAAATGGGTGGAGTTTGAGCCCAAAGAGTCTCTCAAGTTGCTGGACCTGTGTGTGCTGCCATGAGAGACCACCTGGTTGTCATGAAAGAGCACATCCAAGACCTTCAGTTGGTTCTTAGAAGAAGAGGAGATGCAGCCATCCAGAGCAAGGTGCATGCTTGCATTCGCTCAGGAAAAAAGGCACAGAAGGATATCAAGAGATCTTTGAAGCAAATGGGTAATATAGATCCGAGTCTTCATCAACCACCAACATGGATTCTGATGTATTGATGGTTGTTCAGATAATGAAAGAAGAAAGGGAGATTACCATCTCTTTCCTACAGTCGATCTTGTCTAATTCTTTCTTGGCAGCACCAAAACCAAAGGCTAGCCTCTGGTCTTTTGTTTCAAAGGCTATGCACAGGAGGAAAGTGGCTTGTGATTACCTGCAAGGATTTCTCAACCTCTACTTTCTATGAGTGCATTGCCTGCAAGGATGTTGATGGCGTGAAGGTACAAAAGGCACAAGAACACTTAAAGGCAATGGAGATCAGGAACTATCTCGACGGATTCTCACTCTTCCAGTCATACCAGGGCAGATTCCTGATGCTAGATTATGGAAGAGATCATGCCTCCCTAGTGCTCCTACTAGGGATCTCATGAAATTGTTTAGGCCACAGACTCAGCATTCGAGGGATGCTAAGTGGATATGGAAGCTCCCCATTCATCCCAGGATTCAGCTATTTATTTGGAAGCTACTCTGGAAATGCCTTCCTACATGCTCCCAGCTGCTCGGAGGGGACTGTCTATCCAAGCTACTTGCCCATTATGTGGACAAGAGGAGGAGTCTATTGATCATGCCATCTTCACATATTCCAGAGTGCGTCGGATCTAGCCGATTATGGGATATCACCCTAGGGAGGACGGTAATGCTTCCTAGAGGGCTGCTTTTCTGTGAGATATCCAGAGGGGTACTCAGCAGCAGCGCTCTATTTGGGCTGTTACAGCTTATCAAATTTGGTTATCGACGAATAAGCTTATCTTCATTGACAAAACTGCTACTCCCTATAAGATTATGAGGAAAGCCATATCATTATCTGTGGAATTACTCCACTACAAAGCTCTTGATTCTTATAGTTCTGGTCACTGGGGCTTCTCTGCTGTTTCAGCAGTGGACCGGCATACGGTCTTTATCTCTTGGCAGCCCCCCTCAAGGGTATATCAAAATCAACTTCGATGGGAGTGTTCGAACAAGATTCGCTGGCTCTGTTTTTATCATCCGAGGGATTGATGGAGTGATGCTGGCTGTGAGTGGATTCAAACTCTTTGATTCCTCTGTTTCTTTGGCTGAGCTCTATGCTGCTTGGGCAGGTATTATCTACGCCACTCGGATTCTTCACGCCCATAGCCTCTTTATTGAGGGGGACTCGTTCACTATTATCCGATGGCTTCGGAAGGACTGCCGCTCTCAGGTTCCTTCCAACCCTATTCTTCTCGACATATGGTCCATTCTTCGGAAGACTTATAGAGGCCAGATCCGCCACATCTACCGGAAAGTCAACTCTGTGGCTGACTGGGTGGTGACCTCAGTGGCCTATCATTTAGGCTTTTGGATTTGGAAGCAGGGTGACCCTTGCCCAATTGTTTTGAAACAAATTTTATTTTCTGATATATTGAGCTTGACACGCACTAGACTAGTGTGATCACCCATCTATATCAAAAAAAAAAGGCAATGGAGATCAGCATCCAAGGTCTTGAGAATGGATTAGAATGCTTGTTCAGGCGATTAGTCCAAAACATAGCCTCCCTTTTGAACATCCTTAGCCTTTCTGGATCTCCTCATCCCTTGTAGCCCATATGAACACCATCATCAGCACCCAAGTTTTAAAAAATTTGCTGATGACTTGTAAATCCAATTTTTGTATTCTTCAAGGATGTATAGTATGATGTTTACAATTAAAATCAGATATTAAAATTTGAAAAGATCTTCTACTTGTGCTTCTGATCTCCTGATGGAATACTATTGTATAGATGCACCCCACTCATAGGAATTAAAATGGCTTCTATTGGCTTGTAGGATATCATGAATGCTAGATCTCTATGGCGGATCATATTCCAATTGAATTTACATGGCCTATGAAATATATTTGGATCGACCAACACCTTCTCCACCACCACTATTTTCCTACTACAGGAAATAATTTAATTTGATTAGCATCAATTCTCCTTTTCAATTTAATTGCTCACTGTCATTAAAGAGCTCATCCCACTGCAAATTCTCAAATAATAGAGAAAGCAATCGACAGGAATACATGTTGAAATTAAAAAAATTCCACTTGTTTGTTGGGATATCATATGTATTGCCTTGGAATTTTTCTTTGGTTAGTATCCAACTCAATGTAGAGATAGCATAGTCTGAATTATCCATATTTACAGAAGAGCATTTAGTAATTGTTGCAATATCCTCATGTACGAGAAAGAGAAGGAAAAAAAAAAAAACCTATCTCATCCATCCATCCTTAAGGTTCAACATCCTTCAAACGCCTCTTAGAACTCCAAACTTCAACTAATGTCTTACATTCTATACTGCTAGCAAAGAAAGTAGATTAAAACTATAAAAGAATGCAACATCAAGTAGTCTTGTCCATATTGTTGTCAGATGATCGATTTTGTCAAAATATGTTATATTATGCAGTATAAGGAATGGAACCTTTACGTTGTATTAATGAATTGGGTTCAAATTCCTGGGGTACATGAAACCTTCACTTGTGAAACAGAGAGGTATAACCATGATGGTGATGTCTGGTGTAAACAAGTTAGAATGTAGTTAAGTAACTGCTTGCTCTGTATTTTTGTGGTCATGTATGGATTTTTCGTGACCTGATCCTACCAAAAATCCAAAAGATCATTGCAACGAGAATGGATTGGACTTGAATTTATATATTCAACTTAAATATAGAGTAGAACTAGGCTGTGCCAAGCTCTGATTAACAGCCATCCAATTATTTTGTCATCTATCCATTTCTGGTATCAGGCAGCGGCCACTCAAGGTTGGATACAATACAATTATTTATAAGGGATAGCTGGGAATAAAGTTAACCAAAGGAATAATCCATGGTTAACCATGGGTATCAGGCAGCGGCCACTCAAGGTTGGATACAATACCTAAATATATGACCATTCCTGCATGGTAGCTTGCTGCTAATAATTATAACACAACAGCTACGTATGATGAATAGATGTCAGAGGTCAAGCCCATCATTAGCATTGAAGAAGGAAAAATGAGGACATGGCTGCAAGATCCTCACTGCAAGCTAAGACCCACATTGATATCTAAAGAGTAGATTGCTTTGGTGGCCAAGATTCTTGGTGTATCCTCATCAAACTTCTCCACACGTGTTGGTTTGTAAACAGGGGATGTATATGCTTGTTCAGGCACCTAATCCAAAGTAATGGCTCTCGTGTTAACATCCTCGGTGTATAAAAATGATATCAGACTTTGTATGCCAATGATCAGCGTCTACATTTTAGATGATTTGCCGATCACTTTCACTCCTTAAAATTTTGTGCACAAAGTGAAATATTCCATGCAACATTCTTGTTGAAATGAGATATTAAATATTTTATTACAAATTTCAGCTTTTGGGTAAGAATTCATCGCAAAATCCTTCATCACGTTAGGTATTTTATGGACGGTATGCAAATTATGTTTAACTGTACTTAACCCCCCATCCACATTTGTTGATTCTATGTTTTTTGTTTCTTCATCTGTCTACTTAGACATTATTATACTCTACTTGGCTGCTGCACAATTTTCTACCCAATCTGTTTTACTCCTTTTTTAATGTTATGATATATTGTTTAAATAAACAATGAAAAATATAATGTATCTTCTCTTTTATATCCCTGGAAGTTGTAATACTTGTTGAAATGATATCAAGCTTCTCCACATCCTTTCTCAAGTCTATTATCTCTATGCTTACCTACTTTTTAGTTTTTGACTATGACTTGCATTACCAATTAGATATGATATCATCAGCAACAATCTTGTTGTTAGGCAGCTCTCCTCCCTGTGACAGAGGTTTGCTAGATGAGATGCAGTCTTTTTTAAAGAGAGAGCAAAATGAGATGCAGTGTTAACTGCTGTATGAAGTGTCTCAAAGAACTAGAAAAAATGTGTGACAAGTGAAATTTGAGCATTAAAAAGGCTTAATGTCCCATGTCTGAATCATACAAAGCCATAATAATTTATAATAAATTTACAGAATAATCGGGAGTTGCTTATACAAATCTGAAATTGAGTTTGGGATTCTCAGGTCTAGTAGATTACTTCTGTTACAACCTATGGTTCCTTTATTGCATGCTCGCAATAACGAAGACACTTGCAATACTTTATAGGCATCTTAACCTAAGCAAATAAATATAGTTATTTTATGCTTCACTGTTTTCAGACCATTTTTATTTTCTCAAGAAACAAGTGGATGCTCTCATTTGATCTATCTGAACATGTGGAATATTAATCAAACCTGCCATGAGGACATTAAAAACATGTGGAAGCTGGTGCTGTTTGATATTATTTATTGTTTCTTGCTATGTACCTGGTCTCTACATTGCTGGTAATTTTGGATATGAATGAATGCATGAGACTATCATTATGGATGTGGTTGGATTGATAGGGTGTTGGGGAGACAAGCAGGCATATGATCCTCAGGTGTCATACATGAACACTAATAATGGAGTAAAGCATCATCATTATTTTTCTTTTCCTGAAAGGAGAGGTGCAGTTATTATAAGCCAGATTGTTATAATATGTTGATATGTGCATGATCTGCTTGGAGAAACGCTGCAAAACCATATAGAGATCACATGGAATCTTCAACAGAGGCCAACAGAGCTGACCTAAAGGGTTGCTGGGGAGACAATCAGGGCGATAGCCCTTGAGTGCTCTACAATATTTTTTTGAGGGAACTCGTGTGTTGTACATTAAATCATTGGAATAAATTATTTATGATAGACCTAAGAAATGAGTTACAAGTGCTACATTGCTACTCAGGACCCACATTGATAGCACATGGGAAGCATAGGTGGCCAGGATTCTCGGCATCTCCCATCTTCTAAAGACATTAGTTTATAAGACAAGGGAGCCCGAGAACCAAACCCAAAGCATCATCTGCTTCTCTAGTCTTCTCTTGTCATCCACTCAGGGAAGCTGCACTGCAAAGAAAGCCAAAATGGCTGGTTTTGCTGTGTTGCCTGACCAATGCTGCCATCTTTGATCCATCAGCATGCCAGCCAGATCTCATCCCCTTGCCCTCCAAGTTGAAGAAGAGCTGCAGAAGCTAAGGACCTTTGTGGCTTCAACCTCTTTAACAGGCCAGATG
This sequence comes from Calamus simplicifolius, assembly GCA_900491605.1. NCBI lineage: Eukaryota > Viridiplantae > Streptophyta > Magnoliopsida > Arecales > Arecaceae > Calamus > Calamus simplicifolius. The sequence goes on along the minus strand of UESW01004571.1, from coordinate 424,437 downwards.
GTGTGCAATGGATTGAGAAGGCTTGGAGATTTGTACAACTACATTGATCAGCTTCTTCATTTGCCACATAACCAGCAAGTCCTCTCTCAGTTCCCACACAAAAAATGGGTGGAAGAGCAGCTGGATGGGCCCATCAGATTGTTGGACTTGTGTGACACTGTGAGGCATAACCTGGTTACCATGAAAGAGCCTATTCATGACCTTCCGTTGGCTCTCCAAAGAAGAGGAAATGCTACCATCCAAAGCAAAGTGCAAGCTTACATTCACTCCGGAAAGAAGGCACAAAAAGGTACCAAGAATTGCTTGAAATCATTGAAGCAAATGGATAGCAGCATTGTGTCTTCTTCAGCCCTTGAAATGGATTGTGACCTATCAATGGAGGATCAGGTATTGAAAGAAGCTAGGGAGATTACCATCTCTCTCCTACAGTCAGTATTGTCTAATTTGTTCATGGCAAGGCCAAAACCAAAGGCTAGCAGATGGTCTTTTGTTTCAAAGGCTTTGCACGTGAGGATACAAATGAAGCAGAAAGTGTGGATTTCTCAATCTCTACTTTCTATGAGTGTATTACCTGCAAGGATATAAATGATGTGAAGGTACAAAAGGCACAAGACCAGTTGGAGGCTTTGGAGTTCAATATTGAAGGCTTTGAGACTGGATTAGAATGCCTATTCAGGCAGCTAATCCAAAATAGAGTCTCTCTTCTTAACATCCTCAGCCTTTAGGGATCTCCACCCTTGCACATTTAAAAACCATCATCAGTATCCACATTTTAAGAACTTGCTGATAGTCTACAGATATTCCAATTTTGCTTTTTGAGTATTTCTCTCTGAAAGAAAGGATGTATTGTATACTGTTTAAAACTAATGTCAGATATCCACTTTCCAAAAGTTTCTTATGTTGTTCCTAATTGTTGGGAATATGAACAGGGAGAAAAATCAAACAAGCATTGCTCACTCTTTCAACTGAATTGGCTTCAAAAAACTTGAAGAATGTATTAAACACTAATCTGTTGTGAATCACATTCCACTTGCGTATAGCAGCTCCTCTCATAGGCTACTCAAGTCAAAATTGATACTTGCAAACTGGAGGCAAGCATCGGAGGACTAGAGATAACATTGCTTATTTTTGGCTTATTAATACTGTATAAATATAGCAAGATCTATTAAATGTCTAGATAATGTGAAATTAAACACTAGTCAATATGAGCTTTCACACCCTTCTCTTGTTTATGTCCTGACATCCTCACTAGATTAAGGATTCAAATCCAAATCCAATCAATTAGTCTCAAAGAATCGGTTTTATTAATGCCACCTAATCTGCATACATCTATTGGGTTTGGGCTCGTAAGCCCACTTTGTGTCACACTTGTCTATATGGTGAGTCTGATTAGGGTGAGATTAGGTCTTTTTTTTTTGAGAGAGAAGAGAGCCGCCATTCGAGAGAGAAGAGAAGAAGAAACCCTTCTTGCACATACTCAGAGCAGCCACCGTAAAATCGCTACTGCAGATTCGTTCACCGTTGGATCGGGCTAAAATTTTGACAGCAGTTTGGGACATCTGGTTCTTCATTCTGAACAGTTGGATCGGTGAAACAAGGTCTGAGGTGCGAGAAACTCAGGTCAGACAGTAGCTCTATTTTTGGGTTTGTTAAACTTCTTGGTCTCTATTGTAAGCTTCTTAGCTTTATTGTTTGGTTGGCTGTGAGCACTCATTTGTGTTCTTGTTTGAGACTCTCTTGTACCCTTATTTGATCATAGTGGAGCTATTTCTTTGGTCTGGATGACCCGTAATTTTTACCCTTGCTTTGAGGGATTTTCCATGTTAAAAATCTTGGTGTCTCTTGTGTGTTTGTGATATTCAATTGCTGCCATATTTTTGTTATTGCTCCTCATAGATTCTTGCAAGTTGGGAGAATATATCTCCGTTGCATATTGTGATTTGTTGGTACTGTGTTGTTGTTTCCCCATAGAGTGGTATCAGAGCTCTTTGGTTTGGGACTATTTGACTTGCTTGAATGATGGAGGTAAATACAAATAAGATAGTTTGTTTGAATGGCACTAATTATCATTTGTGGAAGGATAAAATGAAGGATTTGCTATTTGTGAAGAATTTGCATCTTCCTGTGTTTGCTACTAAGAAGCCGGATTCCAAGTCTAATGAGGAATGGGAATTTGAACATCAGCAGGTTTGTGGTTTTATTCGGCAGTATGTAGAAGATAATGTTTATAATCACATTGCTAATGAGACACATGCTAGAGCCTTGTGGGAGAAGATTGAATCATTGTATGCCTCTAAATTAGGGAATAATAAATTATATTTGTTGATTCTCTGATGAATTTGAGGTACAAGGAGGGGACTTCTATTTTAGATCACTTGAATGAATTTCAAGGGCTCCTAGATCAATTGTCAGGAATGGGTATCAAGTTTGATGATGAAGTGTTAGGACTATGGCTACTGAATACTCTACCAAAGTCTTGGGAGACATTTCGGGTTTCAATTACAAACTCAGCCCCTAATGGTATTGTTACTTTGCAAATGGCAAAGGGTGGTGCTCTTAACGAGGAGATGAGAAGGAAGGCACAGGGTACTTCATCTCAGTCCGAGGTGCTTGTCACTGAAAATAGGGAGAGAAGTCAGAGAAAAGAACCAAAAGGTGGTAGAGAGAAGAGCAGAAGCAAGTCCAAGTCAAGATACAAGAATGTGAAGTGCCATTATTGTCACAAAATAGGGCACATACAGAAGAATTATTTTCTGAGAAAAAGGGAGAAAAAAGCAAGAAGGGTAAGTAGAAAGAGAAGGATCGTGATGATGATGATGATCGTGTTACCACTGCTACCGGTGATGATCTTATTATTCTCCGTGACCATGAGTCAGTTAATCTTGTATCAGATGAGAGCATGTGGATAATTGATAGTGGCACTACACTGCATGTTACACCAAGGAAGGAGTTCTTCACGTCTTACACTTCTGGTGACTTTGGAGTGTTAAAGATGGGTAATGATGGTGTGTCTAAGGTGATTGGTGTTGGTGATATTTGCCTGCAAACCAACATGGAAATGCAGCTGCTGCTTCGAGGAGTCAAACATGCTCCGGATGTTTGCTTTAATTTGATTTATGTGCAGATGCTTGATGATGGTGGTTATGATAATCACTTTAGTTCTAGAAAGTGGAAACTCACCAAAGATAACTTGGTTATGGCTAGAGGGGAGAAAATTTCTAAACTGTATTGGACAAAAGCTTTGGTTGCTAAAGACAGTGTGAATGTCGTGGATATGAGGCATCTTTATGGCACCGAAGGCTTAGTCATATCAGTGAAAAAGGGCTAAACTGCTTAGCTAAAAAGGATGTGCTTCTAGGATTGAAGAGTGCAAAGTTGGAGAAGTGTTCTCATTGCATGGTTGGTAAACAAAACAGAGTATCCTTTAAGAAGCATCCTCCTCAAGGAAGTCAGAGTTGCTTGAATTGGTGCATTCTGATGTTTGTGGTCCATTGAAGGTAAAATCCTTTAGTGGTGCACTTTATTTTGTTACCTTTATTTAATGATTGTTCTAGGAAACTATGGGTCTATACATTGAAGACAAAAGACCAGGTGTTGGAGAAGTTTAAACAGTTTCAGGCTTTAGTTGAGAGGCAGTCAGGCAAGAAGCTGAAATATATTCGTACTAACAATGTGGTGAGTATTGTGGACCCTTTGATGTTTATTGCAAGCAGCAGGGTATTGCACATGAAAAGACTCCTCCTAAAACTCCTCAGCTGAATGGTTTAGCAGAAAGGATGAATAGGACATTGATTGAGAGAGTGAGGTGTATGCTCTCTGAAGCAAAATTGCCCAAACACTTTTGGGGTGAGGCATTGTACATGGCAGTGCATGTTATTAATCTTAGTCCTACAGTTGCTTTGGACAGTGAGGCACCAGACAAAATCTAGTTTGGCAAGAATGTCAGATATGATCATTTGCGAGTCTTCGGTTGCAAGGCATTTGTGCATGTTCCAAAGGATGAGAGATCCAAGTTGGATGCTAAGACGAGACAGTGCATCTTTATAGGTTATGGTCAAGATGAATTTAGTTACAGGTTTTATGATCCTATTGAGAAAAAGATTATTAGAAGTCGTGATGTCGAGTTCATGGAAGACCAAACCATTGAAGACATTGATAAGGTGGAGAAGACTATACCCGAAAAAGGTAATAAGCTAATTGATGTTGATCCATTTCGGTTGCATGTTCACAATCTGGATAATGCTAAGAGTAGTGTTCAACAAGATGAGCAACATGATTATGTTGATGATCAACAGCTTGGAGATAAGTTAGATGTTCCAACTAATGATGCTGAAGAGGAACATGAGATGTCACAAGATGATAATCTTAGTTATGCTCCTGAACCACCTCAAAGTCAATCAGGAGGTCTAACAGGCAGAGACAACCATCTACAAGGTATTCGTCTGATAAGTATGTGACCTTGACTGATGGGGGAGAACCTGAGTGTTTTGAAGAGGCCATTGAGAGTGAAGAAAAACAAAAGTGGTTGGATGCAATGCGAGATGAGATGCAATCTTTGCATGACAATTACACTTATGATTTGGTGAAGTTGCCTAAAGGCAAGAGGGCCTTGAAAAATAGGTGGATTTACAGGGTGAAACATGATAGTAATGCTGCATCTCCAAGGTATAAAGCCAGATTAGTGGTAAAAGGCTTCAGACAGAGGAAGGGTGTTGATTTTAATGAGATTTTCTCACTTGTGGTGAAGATGTCTTCTATTAGAACCGTGTTGAGTTTGGCTCCTACTCTTGATTTGGAGGTAGAGCAAATGGATGTGAAAACTGCTTTCCTTCATGGTGATTTGGAGGAAGAGATTTACATGAAGCAACCTGATGGCTTTCAAGTTGAAGGCAAGGAAGGCTATGTGTGTAGGCTAAGAAAGAGCCTATACGGTTTAAAGCAAGCTCCGAGGCAATGGTACAAGAAGTTTGAGTCTGTCATATGTGAGCAAGGCTACAAGAAGACTACTTATGACCATTGTGTCTTTGTTAAAAAGTTTTCTGATGATGACTTCATTATCCTATTATTGTATGTTGATGACATGTTTATTGTTGGGAAAATGTTTCTAGGATTGACAGGTTAAAGAAGCAGTTGGGCAAGTCATTTGCAATGAAGGACATGGGAGCTGCTAAGCAGATTATTGTATAAGAATCATGCATGATAGAATGGAGAAGAAACTTTGGCTGTCACAGGAACACTATATTGAAATGGTGCTACAAAGATTCCAGATGGAAAATGCTAAGGCTGTAAGCACTCCTCTTGCTACTCATTTTAAGCTGAGTGCTAAACAAAGTCCTTCAAATGAAGTTGAGAAATTAGATATGGAATGGGTTCCTTATGCTTCTACTGTGGGTAGTTTGATGTATGCAATGGTGTGCACAAGACCAGACATAGCACATGCTGTTGGTACTGTCAGTAGATTTCTGTCAAACCCAGGTTAAGAGCATTGGAATGCAGTGAAATAGATTTTAAGGTATCTTCATGGTACAATTGGTATGAGGCTTTGTTTTGGAGGTGATGAGCCTACATTGGTGGGGTACTCAGACTCAGATATGGCTGAAGACATTGATTCTAGAAAGTCCACTTCGGGCTATATGATTAAATTTGCAGGGGGAGCTGTGGCTTAGCAGTCTAAGTTGCAGAGGTGTGTAACATTGTCAACTACAGAGGCAGAGTTCATTGCCATTACTGAAGCATGCAAGGAGTTACTATAGGTGAAGAAATTCTTACAGGAGCTAGGCTTTGTTCAGAACCAATATCTGTTGTTTGTTGACAGTCAAAGTGCTATCCATCTTGGTAAGAATCCAACTTTCCATTCGAGGTCCAAACATATTGATGTGATCAGGTATCATTGGATACGTGATGTTTTGGATGCTAAGCTGTTTGAGTTATGCTAAGCTATTGGAGTTGGCTAAAATTCATACTGATAATAATGGTGCTGATATGATGACTAAAGCATTACCAAGAGGGAAGTTTGAAACTTGTTGTGAGTCGCCAGTTTGGCGGTTATCTCCACATAGTTGTGAGGGGGAGATATGTTGGGTTTGAGCTCCCTTCCTATATGGAGAAAAGGCCCAAATGTGTAAGCTCACTTTGTATCACACTTGTCTATATGGTGAGTCTGATTAGGGTGAGATTAGGTCATTTTTTTTTTAGAGAGAAGAGAGCCGCCATTCGAGAGAGAAGAGAAGAAGAAGCCCTTCCCGTACATACTCAGAGCACCACCGTAAAATTGCTACTGTAGATTCGTTCACCGTTGGATCGGGCTAAAATTATGATAGTAGGTTCAAGATATCTGGTTCTTCATTCTGAACGGTTGGATCAGTGAAACAAGGTCTGAGGTGCGAGAAACTCAGGTCGGACAGTAGCTCTATTTTTGGGTTTGTTAAACTTCTTGGTTTCTATTGTAAGCTTCTTAGCTTTATTGTTTGGTTGGCTGTGAGCACTCATTTGTGTTCTTGTTTGAAACTCTCTTGTACCCTTATTTGATCATAGTGGAGCTATTTCTTTGGTCGGACAACCCGTGGTTTTTACCCTTGCTTGAGGGGTTTTCACGTTAAAAATCTTGGTGTCTCTTGTGTGTTTGTGATATTCAATTGCTGCCATATTTTTGTTATTGCTCCTCACAGATTCTTGCAAGTTGAGGGAATATATCTCCGCTGCATATTATGATTTGTTGGTACTGTGTTGTTGTTTCCCCATCAACATCATGAATTAGATTCGCTCTAATATCATTTATAATAACGCATAATTTTATCCAAAAATGCTAGGCTTCTTGATCCTATATAAGTATCAAAAATCTATTTAGCACATAGCTGATGTGAGACTAAACATTTTTCAATATGAATTCCCATATATACCCCATCATTATAATCCATTTTTCAAAGGAGTTGCTAATGGTATAAGTTAGAGCTATTCTGTATTTAAGTTGGAATGTACATCATACTGTAATTATATGAAATTAAAAAAATTTCACGCAACAAAATTACATGTAACATTTCTTTTAACACTGGTGTGTATCACTGGAGAGTAAAAATAATTATCACATGTAATGGTTTGGATAAAAGCTTTACCTTCACATCTTGTCACTGAAGACGATGTGACAAAATTCTGTCCAAATTGCACAACGCAAACAGGAATATCATGCCCCACAAGATGTCCTTCGTGAAAAATCGAAACCTAAAACTTTGTAATTCTCTCATAGTTTACATTTCGTTTGGAGCATCCATGGCAGAGATCACAATGGGCCTCCCAGTTCCAACCATTCCAGGCATGCGACGCATCAAAATTAAGCTCATGTATAGCATCCAAAAACTCGTTGGGGCAAGTTCCAACTAGTCCTGATGTGCTGTTCGCTAAGAGGGGGGAAAAACGATTTAAGGAAGGCGAAGCCACCCATCGAACTGTGCTTTTTAACTCACCCAATCATGTTGACACTGATGCTATTTGTTCTGCAGTTTGGTACTTCTGTCCGGTTGCTGGCAGTTGCATTATTAAGCAGTGTTTCAGTCTAATTAACACACTGTTGCTGCCAAATCACTTATGATGAGCGTCGGGTGAACTGAGGTCTCTATGGGCCTTCAGGAACACGAAGAGGTCGCCTTCTTCCTCTGAAAGCCTGCAAAAAATCCCGGGCCAGTAGTTCCGGCAGGGACCCTCCGACGCTCAAGTCAGTGGTCTGTAGAACAGGAGTTTTATAATCAAGTAACATTTTAGAGAGAGGAGAGAGAGATCTTCCTTTCATGCAGGGTTGGATACTGTTGCATAGCCTCCTACTTCGCTATCATATCAGAGTGGTGGTGGTCACTTCATGGAGTTAGAGTTCCTCCCGGTGGCCTTAGCATTCCAGGCCGAAAAGGTCCCGAGGGATCCGTTTGGTAGAGCGCAGGCACCCCTATGTAGGGATCGAAGCCGATGATGAGGGTCGAGAGGCCGAAGGGCCTTACGTCACCACTCTGGGTGTACTTCTGCTGGAGCCCAGTGACGTAGCGGGTGATGTAATTGACGGTGATGGGGTCCTCTGTCGTGAGGCGGTGTCTCTGGCATTCGATGCGGGCCTGGTTGATGAGGATCCGAGTCCCCAACGTCTATGTAAGCTAATCCAGGAATAGCATCGGCGCCGATGCTCCAAAATGATCCCCGGTAGGCATCAAATGGTGTCTTGTTGATTGGATGACCAAATTCATTGTTGTAATTATTGAATGTTGCAGGCAATTGTGTTTTGCTCCTTGTATTTAGAATTCTAATAAGCTCGTCATGGCCATAAGCCTTCTCTTTGATCTTTTCATGTAGCATCTTAGCCTCTGATTTTGCCAACGAAGCATTCACTTCACTCCCCTCGTAGCGGTATGAGCTTACAAGTGGCACAAGAAGCTTGCGGAAATCCCCATTGGTGTGGGCCGCGACATCCTCTTCAAGCGATCGCTTGAAGCGGCTGGGGTACGCCCTCTGGACGGCAAATGTCTCATCGGTAGTCCTTGTCACGGCGATCTCGATCAGAGCCCGGTTCCCGGGGGACCACTTCTTCAGGGCCTCGTTGGTCAGCAAGGCGTCCCTCTCCGGGGGATCCAGCATCCACAGCAGCACTGCTTTCTCGAAGTCTCGGGTAAGCTCCTTGTCGAGGGCCTTGAGGAGGTCCTCGCCGTAGGCCTGGGCATAGGCATTGCGGATCTGGCGACGCTGGGCGGCGGAGCGGTGGGCCAGGATCGAGATGATCAACCCCTCATTCGTGCCCCATCCTTGAAAGGCCTTGCGAAGCTGCTCGCAGTCCTCGGCGGGGGGCGGAATGGAAGCGGGAAACCGAGAGGGTCGACATTTTCTCCTCGAGGAAACGGATAGGAGGGATCTGAGAGCCAGCCGAAGCGATCGAAGTGAGGAAGACGGAGGTGGTGGTAGCGGTTTAAAAGCTACGGAAGGTCTGGGCTTGATTCGCCTATGGGGATGTAGCGGAGAGAGAGGTGGTAACCCCTCTATCATTACACCAGCTAATCTTAAGGAGAGAGAGAAAGAGATTGCTTGAGTCGGAGCCATCCCAAGTCGTCCTCCGCTTCCTCGAATGGGTGCCCTTAGATATATGGCTTCCTCCGCCCCGCTCCAAAGGGAGCGGTGGTTGGCGCTTGATCTGGCAGTTGCGAGAGCGTTTTGATTTACCGGGGAATTCCCCAGTTTATCAGGAGGAAAGTAGGGGCGTTGCAATCAAGTCGGTTGGCCTAGGCTCTCGAAGATTGCGGTCAGTTTCAGAACAAACTGCCGCTCATGGGTTTGTTAGATGGCCTCATCAGATGCCCCCTACACTTTTTGAGCTTGGTTAATGCACGATATACATGCTCAAGAAGTGTAAAATTTTAATAAATTACCTGCCATCAGAAGTATCGTATGTAAAGTTTTTGTGGGGGGCGCTTGTCAACTGTGAGTTGGGGAGTTAGCTTCTCCCAGCTGTGAGTTGTCTTGGGTCTTCTTGACTCGACGCGAAGTCAGGCTTAGGTGCCGAAGAGAGACTCGGGCTTAGAGTGCCGACGCGGAGTCGGGCTTGAGTGCCGAGGGGAGACTCGGGCTTAGAGTGCCGACGTGGAATCGGGCTTAGGTGCCGAGGGGAGACTCAGGCTTAGAGTGCCGAGGGGAGACTCGGGCTTAGAGTGCCGACGTGGAATCGGGCTTAGGTGCCGAGGGGAGACTCGGGCTTAGAGTGCCGAGGGGAGACTCGGGCTTAGAGTGCCGACGCGGAGTCGGGCTTGAGTGTCGACACGGAGTCGGGATTGAGTGTCGATGCGGAGTCGGGCTTAGAGTGCCGACGCGGAGTTGGTCTTCAAGTGCCGACGTGAAGTCGGGCTTCAAGTGCCGACGAGAAATCGGGCTTTCGGTGCCGACACTGAGTCGGGCTTCCCGTGCCGACGCTGAGTCGGGTTTGAGTGCCGATGCTGAATCGGGCTTAGTGCCGACGCGGAGTCGGGCTTCTGATGCCGATGCTGAGTCGGGCTTCAAGTGCTGATGCGGGTCGGGCTTCAAGTGCCGACGCGGAGTCGGGCTTCAAGTGCCGACACGGAGTCGGGCTAAGTGCCGATGCGAAGTCGGGCTTCTAGTGCCGACGCGAAGTTGGGCTTCCGATGCCGACGCTGAGCCGGGCTTGAGTGCCGACGCTGAATCGGGCTTAGTGCCGACGTAGAGTCGGGCTTCCGATGCCGATGCTGAGTCGGGTTTGAGTGCCGCCGCTGAATCGGGCTTAGTGCCGACGCGGAGTCGGGCTTCTGCTGCCGACGCTGAGTCGGGCTTCAGTGCCGACGCGGAGTCGGGCTTCTGATGCCGATGCTGAGTCGGGCTAAGTGCCGACGCAGAGTCGATCTTCAAATGCCGATGCGGAGTCGGGCTAAGTACCGACGCGAAGTCGGTCTTCAAGTGCCGACGCTGAGTCGATCTTTAAGTGCCGACATGAAGTCGGGCTTCTGATGCCGATGCTGAGTCGGGCTAAGTGCCGATGTAGAGTCGGGCTTCTGATGCCGACGCTGAGTCGGGTTTGAGTGCCGATGCTGAATCGGGCTTAGTGCCGATGCGAAGTCGGGCTTCAAGTGCCAACGCGGAGTCGGCTTCAAGTGCCGACACGGAGTCGGGCTAAGTGCCGACGCGAAGTTGGGCTTCTAGTGCCGACGCGAAGTCAGGCTTCCGATGCCGACGCTGTCGGGCTTGAGTGCCGACGCTGAATCGAGCTTAGTGCCACGTAGAGTCGGGCTTCCGATGCCGACGTTGAGTCAGGCTTAGTGACGACGCTGAATCGGGCTTAGTGCCGATGCGGAGTCGGGCTTCTGCTGCCGATGCTGAGTCAGGCTTCAAGTGCCGACGCGGAGTCGGGCTTCTGATGCCGACGCTGAGTCGGGCTAAGTGCCGATGCAGAGTCGGTCTTCAATGCCAACGCGGAGTCGGGCTTCAAGTGTGTTGGCCCAGATGACAACCCAAGAGGGGGGTGAATTGGGTTCTTTAAAATTTAAACCTTTTTGAAATATTTGTTTGCTTAGTATGTGTGGAAGTGAATGCAGATGCAAAAACAAAATGCAATCAGTAAGATAGAGATAGAGATAGAGATAAAGGAGACACGGCAAACACAAGAGTTTATAGTGGTTCGGTGTATCCAACACCTACGTCCACTCCCAAGATTCACTTGGGTCCACACTATAATCTTCTTGATTACAGCCGAGTTGTTTTACAAGCTCACAACTCAAACTTATTGTTTTCCCGGGATCACAACGAACCCAGCCGGTTTTCCGGGCTCACCAGCACAAAAACCCTAACACAAGCTATACCAAGCTTGTACCGAGGTAAGACTACCTCCACTAGTTCAATCCCCCAGATTGAACTAGACACAAACAAAAGAAATATAGTTTTTCAAATACACAGCTCCTCAATGAGCAAATAATCAAATAGAATAACAAGGTTTAGAAAAGCCTGATTTGTAGTTGGTTGGCTTTTGAGCTTTTCTTCTTTTCTTCTTCTCCTTGCTGGATTGAATCAAGCCTCAGCTCCGATTCTTCACAGTTGAAGCAGTTGAGAAGGGTTGAAAAGCAAGAAACTGATCCTCTTTCTCCAATTTGGGAAATCCACCAAAACTTTGATTTGAATGCCTTGGATTCCTCTTGAGCTTTTTGGAGTGGAGTGGATTTGAGCTAGAAGGTTTTTCTCTTGAGATTCAGGCTCTCTCTTTTTCGGATTTTTGGATTGGGATTTCTCAATTTGTTTCTCTGTTTTTCCGTTTTTCGTTCTTCTTTTTGAATGATAGTCTTCCCTTTTTATAGATTTCTTTCAAGCCATTTTTGGAAGAAAACTATCCGTTGGAGTGTACCTTGTAACAAAATATATCCGTTAGAAATAAAGTAAAATAGAAATATTACCGTTAGAGCTGATCTGGCAATTTGATTTTTCGTTCCAGGTGGGTTGGAGTCGACTCTAACTTTTCTGGAGTCGGCTCTAACTCGAAACACTTTAATCCGTTATTTCTGGAGTCGTCTCTGACTTTTCTGGGGTCGACAAGAAACTTTTCTGGAGTCGACTCTAACAGACCCGGAGTCGACTCTAAATCGGGGCCAGAAAAATCAACGTTCTGTTTCTTCTGTGAGAGTCGGCTCTAACAGTCTCGGAGTCGACTCTAACTTCCGTGCCAGATACTGGAGTCGGCTCTGTGATTCTCGGAGTCGACTCTAATGTCTGCAATCTTACCTAGACATTAGATTCGATCCAGAACACGATGTAACTCCTGATTTTGATCATTCAATAGACTTATAATCTGAAAACTTAATCAAAATCATTAGAGCCTCCAATAGTTATACTCAAATAGTTTTGTTAATCATCAAAATCATCAATTGGGTCAACAATCTCCCCTTTTTGATGATAACAAAAACTTTGAGTATATGCATTCAAAAAATTCATTCGAACTAAAGATTATAGTCATTTTAAAGCTTAAAACATTTTTAATGAAGGATTTGATGCCAATATTCAAAGTGAACTTTTAAAATTGTGCATGAGTTCAATATAAGCCATCAATTATGAACATTTAAACTAAATGTACAGAAAATTGCAATTAAGCTTGTTGTTAAGCTCCCCCTGCATTGAATAGCTCCCCCTATATAAAAAATCGAATTTTAATTGAACTGATTGAAATTTCAAGTTTCTTTCTTTTTGCATAAACAATCATTTCTCCCCTTTCTTTCTTTCTTTTGCATATTCAACCATCTCTCATTAAAATTTCAAGTCTTTCTTTCTTTGCATATTCAACCATCTCTCCCCTTTTTTGTTATCAGCAATAAGGAGAGTATTAGATAAAGAAAGTTATTAGAGAAAAATTTTGGTTCAATAAGACATAGGGATTCAAGCAGTCAATATTTGAAAATGTGAAATTGCATTTCATAAGTAAGAAACATTACATAAGTTGATTCATGTACATTCCAAAATGAAATACATTAGATACTCAAAAATTCCTAAATACAAACTATCAAAATCAAAGTCAGATATGTTTGAATACAATTTTCTTCAAGTGACCTATGATTTCCATTACATCATCTTTTTGAGATTTCTTAAAATTTTCAAGGCAAGCTTCAATCTGTGAGACTGCAAGGTCAATGTCCTTCTTCAGTTGACCAGTTGCATGAACATAAGATCCCGAGCCATCAGCAATGCCTTCCATCCTTTCAAAGATTTTGTGAAGTTCAGCACCAAAGGATTCAACAGAATTGCTTATGGAAAAGGAGATCATGTCCAGTCTCGAGTTAAGTTCTTCTTTTAGCTGATTAAAGTCTTCTTTTAATTGATTAATCTCATGAGATCTCTGACTATCATATTCAGCAAGCAAAACTCTTAACTGACCAATCTGTTCATCAGAGAATCTCCCAGAAGCAGCAATAGACTGATGTGGAGGAGAGGGAACTGTGCTCGGTCCGGCCTCTGAAGGTCCAGCTGTAGATGGTCCCGCAATAATGGATCAGGGACTGATGGTCAGTGGATGGTCCAGGGATATCTTCTACTCTGGCCTCTTCAGCTCTATCTCTCTCAGCTCTTTCTTCTCGTCCTCCTTTCATCCATACCATTTAACTTCTTGAAGCCCATCCGATGAATAGTAGAAATACTATAATAGTCAGTGTGCCTTAATTTCCTTAGGGGTTCATTCTCCATAATTAGCACACCTTGGCTTCTAAAGATTAATGTCAGAACCATACCATATGGCAGTGTAGATCTTTTCTTTGTAGCAGCCTCTGCCATATCCAATCATCATGCCAGCTAGGTTGACTGGCCTTCCAGTTATTATACAATCCATCAAAAGAATGTCTCGCTCCGAGACGTACTCAAATCTACCAATTTTGGAAATAAAATTCTTCCACAAATGTTGTGTAGTAACCTGAGTTCCAGATTTAATTGATTTGCAAGGATTTCCTCAAACTCGGTTACATCCCTCCCTAACATTCTTGTCAATGCTCCACTTCTATCATGTTGATATTCCATAATACCGATTGTGGGCATTTCCAACAAATTTCCAAGTATTTCAGAGTTATTACAACTCTTGTTCCTCTTACCATACTGATTAAACCGCCTTCTCCTCTACTTAAACCATTGTAAAACTCTCTCACTAAGGCTGGATAAGTGGGGATATCTAATGACAAATCTTTTCCCACCCCATTTCTTTCAAACATCTTCCTATTGTGAAGCCCTCCGACTCAAAGAAATCAAAGTTGACCTTCCTCCAGTTGTGATAGTCTTACCGGCTAGTTGATCTACTTTGGGTGAAGAGGGTGAAGGAGGGGAATCTTCTTGAGTGGCCGAAGAGGAGGATGGCGAGGGTTGCCTCCGAATAGTGCGTCGCCTCGTGGGAACGGACGCTCCACCGACGAAACCGCGCCTCTTGGGTGCCATTGAGAAGATTGGAAGATTAATCAAAGGCTTTGAGAAGATTGGGGAAGTTGGAAAGGCTTTGGAACTTCTTGGAGAGGTTTTGGGAGACGGATGGAATGATTTGGGGTCGACTCCGCCTTTTTATTTTTGACCTAGTTCGACCTAGAGTCGACTCCCGAAAACTGGGTGTCGGCTCCGAACCAGAAAGTCTGTCAGCGCTCGAATTAGAGTCGGCTCTACAAAAGCCAGAGTCGGCTCTAATTGCTTAGACAGAACATCAAAAACAAGGTGTCGACTCCACAAACTGTTAGAGTCGACTCTAACAGTTTCAGAGATAAAAAATCAAGTTTCAAGGATCTGAAACTATTCAAATTAATCATCAAATTCTAGATAAATGTTCCTTAGCAATTGGGGAAACAATGAATCAAGATCTAGATAGATTTCCTTATTGAATATCGAGATTTTTCAAGAAATTGATGAAATCTAGATAGATGTCCTTAAGAGTTTCAGAAAACTATTCCAAAGGATCACAAACTCCTAATTCTCCTCTAAGATAACAAAATCTCTCTTCACTTAAGGGTTTTGTAAATATATCTGCCAGTTGTTCTTCAGTATTCACATAATCAAGACAAATTTCATTATTGGCAACATGTTCTCTTATAAAGTGATATCTAATTTCAATATGCTTTGTTCTTGAGTGTTGAATTGGATTTTTAGTTAGATTGATTGCACTTGTATTATCACATCTTATAGGTGTCTTATCAAGTGTGATACCATAGTCTTCAAGTTGTCTCTTAATCCATAGGATTTGAGCACAGCAACTTCCAGCTGCAACATATTCTGCTTCACAGTAGATAATGCAACCGAATTTTGCTTTTTGCTAAACCATGAGATTAAGTTACTTCCTAAAATTGGCATGCACCACTTGTGCTTTTTCTATCTAACTTACATCCAGCATAATCAGAATCAGAATAAGCAATCAGATTTAATGTTGAGTCTCTAGAATACCATAAACCTACATTTTTTGTTCCACTAAGGTATCTAAGAATTCTTTTAACAGCAATTAAATGTGATTCTTTAGGTTCAGACTGAAATCTAGCACATAAGCAAACAGCAAACATTATGTCTGGTCTACTTGCAGTTAAGTAAAGTAGGGATCCGATTATACCTCGATAATATTTTTGATCAACCTTCTTACCTTCTTCATCTTTGTCCAGCTTGCATGAAGGACTCATTGGTGTTCCGAGGGGTTTGATTGATTCCATACCAAACTTCTTTAGAATTTCTCTTGTGTACTTTGTTTGGTTGATAAAGATTCCCTCTTTGCTTTGTTTGATTTGGAGTCCAAGGAAGAAATTGAGTTCTCCCATCATGCTCATTTCAAATTCTCCCTGCATTAACTTAGCAAACTCTTGACATAGAAGATTGTTAGTAGCACCAAATACAATGTCATCAACATAAATTTGAACTACAAGTAAATCTTTATCTTTTCTTTTCAAAAACAATGTTTTATCAACATTTCCTCTTGTAAAATCATTTTCAATCAAAAATTTACTTAGTCTATCATACCAAGCTCTAGGTGCTTGTTTCAAACCATATAAAGCTTTGTGCAATTTAAAAACGTGATTTGGAAATTCATGATCTTCAAATCCCGGTGGTTGTTCAACAAATACTTCTTCATTTATTAATCCATTTAAAAATGCACTTTTGACATCCATTTGAAATAAATTAAAGTTCATGTGACATGCAAATGCAAGTAATAGCCTAATGGCTTCTAATCTAGCTACAGGTGCAAAGGTTTCATCAAAATCAATACCTTCTTCTTGATTATATCCTTTTGCAACTAATCTAGCTTTGTTTCTAATTACTATGCCATTTTCATCTAGTTTATTTCTAAAAACCCATTTTGATCCTATAACAGAATGATCTTTAGGTCTTTCCACTAATGTCCATACATTATTTCTAGTGAATTGGTTTAATTCTTCTTGCATAGCTAACATCCAATTATTATCTTTTTCAGCTTCTTCAATGGTTTTAGGTTCAATTTGAGAAACAAATGCAAGGTGATTACTAATATTTCTCATAGATGATCTAGTTCTTATTCCTTGAGATGGATCACCTATAATCAATTCCTTGGGATGACTATAAGCGTATCTCCAATCTCTTGGTAGATCTACATCATTATGAGTATTAATAACATCAGCATTAGGCGAATCATTATCTTTAGCTTCTTGTTCATGATCTGAAGATACATCAATATTAAGTTTTTCAAGATTTTTCGAGAATGTTTGTATCTTCCTCATCATCAATCCTTTTGGAACTTGATGCTAAAGATTCATCAAAAACTACATGAATAGATTCTTCAACAATTAAACTTCCTTTATTGAACACTCTATATGCTTTACTAGTTGTTGAATAACCTAAGATATTCCTTCATCAGATTTTGCATCAAATTTACCTAAGTTATTTTTACCATTATTATGAATAAAACATTTACAACCAAATGCATGAAAATATTTAATGTTGGGTTTTCTATCATGCCATAATTCATAAGGTGTTTTCTTTAAAATAGGTCTTATTAATGCTCTATTTAGGATGTAACATGCTGTGTTAATAGCTTCCGCCCAAAAGTATTTCGGGAGTTTACTTTCACATAGCATGGTACGGGCCATGTCTTCTAGAGTTCTATTTTTCTTTCAACTACTCCATTTTGTTGAGGGGTTCTTGGTGCAGAAAAATTATGATTAATACCATTTTCATTGCAAAAACTTTCAAATAAGTGATTTTCAAATTCAGTTCCATGATCACTTCTTAGAGACACTATGGTAGTGTTTTTCTCATTTGTTACTTTCTTGAAGAATTTCAGGAATATCGAGAAAGTCTCATCTTTGTGAGCTAAAAACATTACCCAAGTGAATCTAGAGTAATCATCTACTATCACAAGACCATATTTCTTTCCTCCTAGACTTGTGGTTCTAGTTGGTCCAAAAAGGTCCATGTGAAGTAGCTCTAATGGCCTAGAAGTTGAAACAACATTTTTAGATTTAAAAGAACTTCTCGTTTGTTTTCCAAACTGACATGCATCACATATTTTGTTATTTTCAAAATCTATTTTAGGTAGTCCTTTTACTAAATCCATTCTAATTAGTTTTGAAATCAGGTGTGTGCTTGCGTGACCTAATCTTCGATGCCACAACCAACCAATCTCATTCATATTAGCATTATTAGCAACTAAGCAATGATTATTAGTAGACAATTTGTCTAAGTCAATCAAGTATACATTGCCATTTCTATTTCCAATAAAAATAATGCTATTATCAATGGGATTAGCAACTGTGCATATAGAAGATTCAAAATATACTTTAAAACCTTTGTCACATAATTGACTTATACTAATTAAGTTATGCTTTAAACCATCAACATAAAGTATATTTCAATATATGGAGGGAGTTATTTGAATGTTACCAAACCCCAAGATTTGGCCTTTGCCATTGTCGCCAAATGTAACAACTCCTCCTTTCTTTTCTTCAAGGTGATGAATTCTTCTTTGTCACCCGTCATATGTCTTGAGCAGCCACTATCAAGATACCACTTCTCTTTGATCTTGGCCACAAGACATTCCTGCAATGATATCAAACTTTATGTTTAGGTACCCAAGCTTTCTTGGGTCCTTCATGGTTAGTATCAACAAATATTGTTCCTTTCGGAACCCATATTTTCTTTTCTTTAATATTTGAGTTTTTATTAGGTTTAGAATTTTACATTCATAAGATTTATGTCCTTTTTGATTACATTTAAAGCATGTAAAATTACTTGGCCAGCATGCACAAAAATTTTTCAGTGATTTTTGTTTTCTTAAAGTGTTATACCCTAATCCGGCTTTGTCAAAAACTGCTTTTTGGCTATTTAATAACATGTCCAATTTAGCTGAGTTTAAGGTAAACTTATCAACTATGTTCTTATGTTTTTCAACCTCTTTCCTTAGTTTATCATTTTCATTAGAGATTGATTCTTTTTCTTTTACCAAAATTTCATTTTCAGATTTAAGTTTCTTAACTTCATTATTAAGCTCTCCTTTTCTTTGATGAAAGTTAAATTTTCATTTTTCAAAAGCTTGTATTTCTTTTTCAAAACCTTGAAATCACCAACAAGTTCATTAAAAGCATCAAATAATTCATCAAATGCAAATTCATCGCAAGGGTTATCGGAACTTACCTCATCGTTGTCGTCCGTCATAAAACATACATTTGCGACTTTCTTTTGTTCTTTTCTTCGGAAGAAGTTTCTTCGCTATCACTCCAAGTCGCCATATAAGCCTTCTTTTTCTTTTTGTAGGCTTTCTTCAATTTAGGACATTCATTCCTAAAGTGCCCCGGTTTATTGCACTCATAGCAAGTCAAGGGGTCTTTCTCTTTTCTTTGTCCTTGTCCTTATTCTTATCCTTTTCTCCTTCCCACTTTGCTCCATATTTCTTCTTGTGGAAGGGTTTCTTTCTCCTCATGAATCTTTTAAACTTTTTGGCTAAGAGAGTAGTCTCATCATCATCATCATCATCATCGCTGCTCTCTTTCTTTTGCAGCTTTGAGGGCAATCATTTTCTTCTTCTTTGTGTCCTCGTCTACGTGCTGCTTCATTGTCATCTCATGGGTCATAAGTGATCCTAGAAGCTCCTCTAAGGGTAGAGTGTTGAGGTCCTTTGCTTCTTGGATTGCTGTCATTTTTGCTTCCCATGATCTTGGTAGTGACCTAAGAATTTTCCGAACAAGTTCTAAGTTAGATATGTCTTACCAAGACTTTTTAAACCATTTACAATATCTGTAAATCTAGTGTACATGCATGCAATGGCTTCAGATTGTTCCATGCTAAACAACTCATATTATGAACAAGAATATTAATTTTAGATTCTTTTACTTGGTTGGTACCCTCATGGGTACCTCTAATCTATCCCAAATCTTCTTTGCGGAATTATAAGTGGAGATTCTATTAAATTCATTAGCGTCTAAGGAGCAATATAAGACATTCATGGCCTTAGCATTGAGTTGTGCCATTTTTCTATCATTATCATTCCAGTCCCTTTCGGGCTTAGGAACAATAGTGCCATCATAACATGTGTGGTGTACTAGGTCCATTAATTATAACACCCCATAGTTCATAGTCAGAAGCTTAAATGAATATCCTCATTCTAGCTTTCCAATATGAATAATTTGAACCATTAAACAGTGGAGGTCTATTCGTAGAATGACCTTCAGCAAATGATCCAACTTGAGCTGCCATTTGGATCTTTAGCTCTTGATCGTGTGATCAAAATCTAATGAGCACTAGCTCTGATACCAATTGTTGGCCCAGATGACAACCCAAGAGGGGGGGTGAATTGGGTTCTTTAAAAAATTTAACCTTTTTGAAATATTTGTTTGCTTAGTATGTGTGGAAGTAAATGCAGATGCAAAAACAAAATGCAATCAGTAAGATAGAGATAGAGATAAAGGAGACACGACAAACACAGAGAGTTTATAGTGGTTCGGTGTATCCAACACCTACGTCCACTCCCAAGATTCACTTGGGTCCACACTATAATCTTCCTTGATTACAGCCGAGTTGTTTTACAAGCTCACAACTCAAACTTGTTGTTTTTCCGGGATCATAACGAACCCAGCCGGTTTTTCGGGCTCACCAGCACAAAACCCCTAACACAAGCTATGCCAAGCTTATACCGAGGTAAGACTACCTCAACTAGTTCAATCCCCCAGATTGGACTAGACACAAACAAAAGAAATATAGTTTTTCAAATACACAGCTCCTCAATGAGCAAATAATCAAATAGAATAACAAGATTTAGAAAAGCCTAATTTGTAGTTGGTTGGCTTTTGAGCTTTTCTTCTTTTCTTCTTTCTTCTTCTCCTTGCTGGATTGAATCAAGCCTCAGCTCCGATTCTTCACAATTGAAGCAGTTGAGAAGGGTTGAAAAGCAAGAAACTGATCCTCTTTCTCCAATTTGAAAAATCCACCAAAACTTTGATTTAAATGCCTTGGATTCCTCTTGAGCTTTTTTGGAGTGGAGTGGATTTGAGCTAGAAGGTTTTTCTCTTGATATTCAGGCTCTCTCTTTTCGGATTTTGGATTGGGATTTCTCAATTTGTTTCTCTGTTTTTCCATTTTTCGTTCTTCTTCTTTTGAATGATAGTCTTCCCTTTTTATAGATTTCTTTCAAGCCATTTTTGGAAGAAAACTATCTGTTGGAGTGTACCTTGTAACAAAATATATCCGTTAGAAATAAAGTAAAATAGAAATATTACCGTTAGAGCTGATCTGGCAATTTGATTTTTTGTTCCAGGTGGGTGAGTCGACTCTAACTTTTCTGGAGTCGGCTCTAACTCAAAACACTTTAATCCGTTATTTCTGGAGTCGTCTCTGACTTTTCTGGGGTCGACAAGAAACTTTTCTGGAGTCGACTCTAACAGACCCGGAGTCGACTCTAAATCGAGGCCAGAAAATCAACATTCTGTTTCTTCTGTGAGAGTCGGCTCTAACAGTCTTGGAGTCGACTCTAACTTTCGTGCCAGATACTGGAGTCGGCTCTGTGATTCTCGGAGTCGACTCTAATGTCTGCAATCTTACCTAGACATTAGATTCGATCCAAACACGATGTAACTCCTGATTTTGATCATTCAATAGACTTATAATCTGAAAAACTTATCAAAATTATTAGAGCCTCCAATAGTTATATTCAAATAGTTTTGTTAATCATCAAAATCATCAATTGGGTCAACAAAGTGCCGACGAAAAGTCGGGCTTTCGGTGCCGACACTGAGTCGGGCTTCCCGTGCCGATGCGGAGTCAGTCTTCAAATGCCGACGTGGAGTCGGGCTAAGTGCCGACGTGGAGTCGGTCTTCAAGTGCCGACGTGAAGTCAGGCTTCCGATGCCGACGCTGAGCCGGGCTTCAGTGCCGACGCTGAATGGGCTTAGTGCCGACGTAGAGTCGGGCTTCCGATGCCGACGCTGAGTCGGGCTTAGTGCCGATGCTGAATCGGGCTTAGTGCCGATGTGGAGTCGGGCTTCTACTGCCAACGCTGAGTCGGGCTTCAAGTGCCGATGCAGAGTCGGGCTTCTGATGCCGACGCTGAGTCGGGCTAAGTGCCGATGCAGAGTCGGTCTTCAAATGCCGACGCGGAGTCGGGCTTCAAGTGCCGACGAGAAGTCGGGCTTTCGGTGCCGACACTGAGTCGGGCTTCCCGTGCCGACGCGGAGTCAGTCTTCAAATGCCAACGTGGAGTCAGGCTAAGTGCCGACGTGGAGTCGGTCTTCAAGTGCCGACGTGAAATCGGTCTTCAAGTGCCGATGAGAAGTTGGGCTTTTGGTGCTGACACTGAGTCCGGCTTCCCGTGCCGACATGGAATCGGGCTTCCGTGCCGACGCGAAGTCGGGCTTCAAGTGCCAACGCGAAGTCGGTCTTCACGTGCCGACGCGGAGTCGGTCTTCCCGTGTCGATGCGGAGTCGGTCTTCATGTGCCGACGCGGAGTCGGTCTTCAAGTGCCGATGCGGAGTCGGTCTTCATGTGCCGATGCAGAGTCGGTGTTCACGTGCCGACGCGGAGTCGGTCTTCAAGTGCCGACGCGGAGTCGGTCTTCACGTGCTGACACGGAGTCGGTCTTCACATGCCGACGCGAAGTCGGTCTTCAAGTGCCGACGCGGAGTCGGTCTTCAAGTGCCGATGCGGGGTCGGTCTTCACATGCCGACGCGAAGTCGGTCTTCAAGTGCCGACGCGAAGTCGGGCTAAGTGCCAACACGAAGTCGGGCTAAGTGCCGACGTGAAGTCGGTCTTCAAGTGCCGACGCGGAGTCGGTCTTCAAGTGCCGACGCAGAGTCGGTCTTCACGTGCCGACGCGAAGTCGGTTTTCACGTGCCGACGCGGAGTCGGTCTTCATGTGCCGACGCGGAGTCGGTCTTCACGTGCCGATGCGGAGTCGGTCTTCAAGTGCCGATGCGGAGTTGGTCTTCACGTGCCGACGCGGAGTCGGTCTTCAAGTGCCGACGTGGAGTCGGTCTTCACATGCCGACGCAGAGTCGGTCTTCAGGTGCCGACGCGGAGTCGGTCTTCAAGTGCCGACACGGGGTCGGTCTTCACATGCCGACGCGAAGTCGGTCTTCAAGTGCCGATGCAAAGTCGGGCTAAGTGCCGATGCGAAGTCGGGCTAAGTGCCGACGCAAAGTCGGTCTTCAAGTGCCGACGCGGAGTCGGTCTTCAAGTGCCGATGGGAGTCGGTCTTCAAGTGTCGACGCGAAGTCGGTCTTCACGTGCCGATGAAAAGTCGGGCTTTCGGTGCCGACACTGAGTCGGGCTTCCCGTGCCGATGCGGAGTCAGTCTTCAATGCCGATGTGGAGTCGGGCTAAGTGCCGACGTGGAGTCGGTCTTCAAGTGCCGACGTGAAGTCGGTCTTCAAGTGCCAATGAGAAGTCGGGCTTTTAGTGCCGACACTGAGTCCGGCTTCCCGTGCCGACATGGATCGGGCTTCCCGTGCCGACGCGAAGTCGGGCTTCAAGTGCCGACGCGAAGTCGGTATTCACGTGCCGACGCGGAGTCGGTCTTCACGTGCCGACGCGGAGTCGGTCTTCAAGTGCCGACGCGGAGTCGGTCTTCACGTGCGAACGCGGAGTCGGTCTTCAAGTGCCGACGCGGAGTCGGTCTTCACGTGCCGACGCGGAGTTGGTCTTCAAGTGCCGATGCGGAGTCGGTCTTCACATGCCGACGCGAAGTCGGTCTTCAAGTGCCGACGCGGAGTCGGTCTTCAAGTACCGACGCGGGGTCGGTCTTCACATGCCGACGCGAAGTCGGTCTTCAAGTGCCGACGCGAAGTCAGGCTAAGTGCCAACGCGAAGTCGGGCTAAGTGCCGACGCGAAGTCGGTCTTCAAGTGCCGACGCGGAGTCGGTCTTCAAGTGTCGACGCGGAGTCGGTCTTCAAGTGCCGATGCGAAGTCGGTCTTCACGTGTCGATATGGAGTCGGTCTTCACGTACCGATGCAGAGTCGGTCTTCAAGTGCCGATGCGGAGTCGGTCTTCACGTGCCGACGCGGAGTCGGTCTTCAAGTGCCGACGCGGAGTCGGTCTTCACATGCCGACGCGATGTCGGTCTTCAGGTGCCGACGCGGAGTTAGTCTTCAAATGCCGACGCGGGGCGGTCTTCACATGCCGATGCGAAGTCGGTCTTCAAGTGCCGACGCGAAGTCGGACTAAGTGCCGACGCGGAGTCGGTCTTCAAGTGTCGATGCGAAGTCGGTCTTCACGTGCCGACGCGGAGTCGGTCTTCAAGTGCCAACGCGGAGTCGGTCTTCAAGTGCCGACGTGGAGTCGATCTTCACGTGTCGACGCGGAGTCGGTCTTCAATACGCCGACGTGGAGCCGGTCTTTAGTGTGCCAATGCGGAGTTGGTCTTTAGTGTGCCAACGCGGAGTTGGTCTTTAGCGCCAACACGGAGTTGGTCTTTAGTGTGCCAATGCGGAGTTGGTCTTTAGCGCCAACACGGAGTTGGTCTTTAGTATGCCGACGCGGAGCCGGTCTTTAGTGTGCCAATGCGGAGTTGGTCTTTAGCGCCAACACAGAGTTGGTCTTTAGTGTGCCAACGCGGAGTTGGTCTCGAATGCTGATACAAGGTCAAACTTCCCTGCGTGACATTTTTAAGTATCAGTGAAAGAAATAGTCTTAAGCGTACTTAGCTCTTGCGGCACCCTTCTTTTCCTTCCGCGGGCTCGAGCGCTTCCACCCACTGGTGGTCTGCCCCCCAGGGAATCAAGTTGGTTGGCTTGCTGTTGCGCGGTGCCCCTCAGCGCAACTGGTGAAAGCTTTCTGAGCTCGTGTTGTCACCATCGTCTTCCTTGCAGAAGTTGTAGTGAGAATGTTTGTCTACTACGTGCGTTTCCCCCTACCTGGCGCGCCAATCTGTTGCTGCTAAATCACTTGTGATGAGCGTCGGGTGAACTGAGGTCTCCATGGGCCTTCAGGAATACGAAGAGGTCACCTTCTTCCTCTGAAAGCCTACAAAAAATCCCGGGCTGGTAGTTCCGACAGGGACCCTCCGACGCTCAAGTCAGTGGTCTGTAGAACAGGAGTTTTATAATCAAGTAACATTTTAGAGAGAGGGAGAGAGAGATCTTCCTTTCATGCAGGGTTGGATACTGTTGCATAGCCTCCTACTTCGCTGTCAGATCAGAGTGGTGGTGGTCACTTCATGGAGTTAGAGTTCCTCCCGGTGGCCTTAGCATTCCAGGCCGAAAAGGTCCCGAGGGATCCGTCTGGTAGAGCGCAGGCACCCCTGTGTAGGGATCGAAGCCGATGATGAGGGTCGAGAGGCCGAAGGGCCTTACGTCACCACTCTGGGTGTACTTCTGCTGGAGCCCGTGACGTAGCGGGTGATGTAATTGACGGTGATGGGGTCCTCCGCCGTGAGGCGGTGTCTCTGGCATTCGATGCGGGCCTGGTTGATGAGGATCCGAGTCCCCGACGTCTATGTAAGCTAATCCAGGAACAGCATCGGCGCCGATGCTCCAAAATGATCCCCGGTAGGCATCAAATGGTGTCTTGTTGATTGGATGACCAAATTCATTGTTGTAATTATTGAATGTTGCAGGCAATTGTGTTTTGCTCCTTGTAGTTAGAATTCTAATAAGCTCGTCATGGCCATAAGTCTTCTCTTTGATCTTTTCATGTAGCATCTTAGCCTCTGATTTTGCCAACGAAGCATTCACTTCACTCCCCTCGTAGCGGTATGAGCTTACAAGTGGCACAAGAAGCTTGCGGAAATCCCCATTGGTGTGGGCCGCGACATCCTCTTCAAGCGATCGCTTGAAGCGGCTGGGGTACGCCCTCTGGACGGTGAACATCTCGTCGGCAGTCCTTGTCACGGCGATCTCGATCAGAGCCCGGTTCCCGGGGGACCACTTCTTCAGGGCCTCGTTGATCAGCAAGGCGTCCCTCTCCGGGGGATCCAGCATCCACAGCAGCACTGCTTTCTCGAAGTCTCAGGTAAGCTCCTTGTCGAGGGCCTTGAGGAGGTCCTCGCCGTAGGCCTGGGCATAGGCATTGCGGATCTGGCGACGCTAGGCGGCGGAGCGGTGGGCCAGGATCGAGATGATCAACCCCTCGTTCGTGCCCCATCCTTGAAAGGCCTTGCGAAGCTGCTCGCAGTCCTCGGCGGGGGGCGGAATGGAAGCGAGAACCGAGAGGGTCGACATTTTCTCCTCGAGGAAACGGATAGGAGGGATCTGAGAGCCAGCCGAAGCGATCGAAGTGAGGAAGACGGAGGCGGTGGTAGCGGTTTAAAAGCTACGGAAGGTCTGGGCTTGATTCGCCTATGGGGATGTAGCAGAGAGAGAGGTGGTAACCCCTCCATCATTACACCAGCTAATCTTAAGGAGAGAGAGAAAGAGATTGCTTGGAGTCGGAGCCATCCCAAGTCCTCCTCCGCTTCCTCGAATGGGTGCCCTTAGATATATGGCTTCCTCTGCCCTGCTCCAAAGGGAGCGGTGGTTGGCGCTTGATCTGGCAGTTGCGAGAGCGTTTTGATTTACCGGGGAATTCCCCAGTTTATCGGGAGGAAAGTAGGGGCGTTGCAATCAAGTCGGTTGGCCTAGGCTCTCGAAGATTGCGGTCAGTTTCAGAACAAACTGCCGCTCATGGGTTTGTTAGATGGCCTCATCACACACCATGGTGGATGTGTTGGTGACTTGATCAGGTGTTGGGGTGGCAGGCAGACATAACACGTGCATTTCATATTAATAGAGTAAGATTCTATGTGTTGCAACTTGCACAACTCCCAGCTCATAAGCCTCTGTTGCATGGAGAATAAACAAGGAGAAATTAAAATGGCCTGTTCGGAGAAACCATTACATGATCCATATTTCAAGCCATGGGAATCACTCGTAGAGCTTATCTGGCCTAGATTCGTCTTGTCTCCCCATCTGCTCCATAGGTGCTGGTTTATAAGTAGGGGGAGCTCAAGGATCATTCCAAACACTCATCCTTCCTTCTCTATCTTCAATCATCACAATTCAAAGCGGCTTTACAGCAGACAAAGCAAAGATGGCTTGCTCTGTTGGGCCCATGGCCCACTTATTCAGTCCATTAGGGCAAAAGGGAGCGCTACTCCTTTTTCTACCAGGATTTGTTCTCTCTTTTTTATAAAAGGAGCAGCCGCCTTCCTTTTTTTGGTTTTCTCTTTTTAAAAGGAGCAGCCGTCTGGAAAAAGAGGAGAAGCAGGTAGTAGGTATTTCTTTTTTCTACGAGCGTGGATTGCTAGGGGAAGAGAAGGAAGGGCTGCTGCTTGGTGCTTGACTACCTGGGAGGACTTCCACTCCAGGAATCACGTGAAGGTGCTGCAGAAGAAAAACAAGAGAAGAAGAAGAAGAAGAGAAGGGAAGAAAATAAGGAGGTAACGCAGGAGACCATATTTTTCGGTGACGTAATCCTTATATCCCTATTATTCTCTTGTGATTGTTTCTCAAGTTCTGGCAAGGGACTTTGAGACTTGGATATTTATTATTTTATAGTGGATCTTCTTCTCTGGCTTGCTCGTGGTTTTTTTTCCCTTTATCTTGAAGGGATTTTCTACGTAAATCTTGGTGTTTCTGTGATTGTGTGGTTTGCGCATTTTTATTTATTATTCCGCTGCGTATTATGGTCTGCTAGTATTTGCTCGTACACGGATTCTTTCCCATCAACTGGTATCAAGGCTTGTATTTTTTTTTTTGTGCGAGCATGGAGGCCGGTAATGTTTCCCGCATGATCAGTCTGAATGGAAACAATTGGATGATATGGAAACCAAGGATGGAGGACCTCTTATATTGCAAGGATCTATATGGACCTTTAGAAGGGATCAAAGCAAAGCCCGTTATAGTGACAGACGATGCTTGGATCATGTTAGATCGGAAAGCAGTCGGTTTTATTCGGCAATGGTTGGATGATAGTGTCTTTCACCATGTTTCCACTGAGACTTCTGCAAACTCTCTTTGGAAAAAGTTAGAAAGTCTATATGAGAGAAAAATAGCTAGCAACAAGGCTTTCTTGATCAGAAAACTAGTGAATCTGAAATATAAAGAGGGTGCTTCTATTGCTGAGCATTTGAATGAAATGCAGAGTATTAATAACCAGTTATCCTCTATGAAAATATCTCTTGATGATGAGATAGGCATTGTTACTTCTCAGTTCATTGCCAGAAAGTTGGAAGACACTGGTAGTTTTCCTCAGTAATTCTGCACCAGACGGTGTTATCACCATGAGTCAAGTAACAGGCAGTTTGTTGAATGAGGAGTTAAGAAGGAAGAATTCAGCAACTTCTCAGATTGATTCACAAGCACTTGTCTCAGAGAATAGAGGACGGTCAAAGTCTAGAAATAGAGACAATTCATACAAGGGTAGAAGCAAATCAAGGTCAAGAAAAGATATTACTTGCTATAACTGTGGTGAGAAAGGGCACTATAAGAATTAGTGTAAAAAGCCTAAGAAGAGTAAGAAAAAGAGAAAAGAAGTGGAGGATGCAGAGTCAAAGAGAATATCACAGCTACTGTGCAGAGTGATGATTATTTGATTTTGTCTACTTCTGATGGTATCTTCTCATGTGAGTGTCAGAATCATGAGTGGGTGATTGACACAGGTGCTTCTTATCATGCTACACCACGGAGGGAGTTTTTTTCTACATATAAGACTGGAAATTTTGGTATTGTCAAGATGAAAAATCAAGGCACAGCAGACATCATTGGCATGGGTGACATCCACATGAAGACCAATCTTGGCTGTAAGTTGGTGCTCAAGGATGTAAGGCATGTAACTGACTTGAGGCTAAATTTAATCTCAGTTGGAAGACTTGATGATGAAGACTTTGATAGCAGATTTCATAAAGGGCAATGGAAGCTCAGTAAAGGTTCACTTGTTGTAGCCAGTGGGAAGAAATGTCACACTTTATACAGGTTGCAGGCTAAAGCTTATGGTGAACAGTTGAATGTTACAGAGAATGACTGCAGCATGGAGTTGTGGCATAAATGACTGAGACACATGAGTGAGAAGGGGCTGCAAGTTCTTTCCAAGGGAGAAGTTCTACCAGACTTCAAAGGTGTACATCTGAACCCATGTGTTGATTGTTTGGTTGGCAAGCAACATAGAGTTTCTTTTGCTAGTCCTGCTTTATCTAGAAAAATGCATTTTTGGATCGTATCTATACAGATGTTTGTGGTCCTCTGAGGACAAAAACTCCTAGTGGATCAGTTAATGTTCCAGGTATCAGTGGCACACTTTATTTTGTCACTTTTATAGATGATTTTTCCAGAAAAGTTTGGGTCTATGGTTTGAAGACCAAAAATCAGGTTATTAATGTCTTCAAAGAGTTTCATGCCAGAGTTGAAAGAGAGACAGGAAAGAAACTGAAATGTATAAGGTCAGATAATGGTGGTGAGTACACAGGGTTATTTGATAATTATTGCAGATCACATGGCATTCAACATGAGATAACAGTTCCTGGTACTCAGCATAATGCAATTGCAAAGAGAATGAACCGTACCATCATGGAAAAGATCAGATGTATGCTTTCACAGTCCAAGTTACCTAAAAGATTTTGTGATGAGGCATTGAAGACAGCGGTTGATGTAATAAACTTGTCACCATGTATAGCTCTAGATGGTGATGTTGCAGAGCGTGTATGGTCAGGAAAAGATGTCTCTTATAAGCACTTGAGAGTGTTTGGTTGTCGTGCATTTGCACATGTTCCAGACATTGAGAGGTCCAAGCTAGATGGTAAGACAAAAGAATGTGCTTTGCTTGGTTACTTACATGATGAGTTTGGTTATAGACTTTGGGATCCAGAAAAGCAGAAGGTATTCAGAAGCAGAGATGTGGTATTTTTTGAAGATCAAACCCTTCAAGACTTCAAGAAGGAGGTGTCAGTCAAGTCTTTGCAGGAGGATTAACAGACTGTGATCCAGTTACTCCTCTAGTAAATCAGGGTGATAGGGGAGATGTGTAAGAAAATAGTGCAGGAGTAGATATTAAGTCACCTGTAGGACATGTTGAGCAGGAAGGAGATCAGGAGCAACCTCCTACAAAGCCTCAGCTGAGAAGATCTATCAGACAACGTCAACCTTCCAAAAGGTATTCTACAGATGAATATATAATGCTTACTGATGCAGGTGAACCAGAATGTTACCAGGAGGCAGTTGAAAGTGAGCAGAAAAAGGAGTGGTTAGTAGGTATGCTGGAAGAAATGGATGCCTTACAGAAGAACCACACATATGATTTAGTGGAACTACCAAGAGGAAGGAAGGCTTTAAAGAACAAGTGGGTTTTCAGGTTTAAGACTCAACAGCATTGTTCTCAACCAAAGTACAAGGCCAGATTGGTTGTGAAAGGTTTGGTCAAAAGAAAGGTATTGACTTTGAAGAGATTTTTTCTCTTGTTGTTAAAATGTCTTCAATTCGTGCTGCTCTAGGTATTGCTGCTAGTCTAGACTTGAAGGTTGAGCAATTAGATGTGAAGACAGCTTTTCTTCATGTGATTTGGAGGAGGAAATCTATATGGAGCAACCAGAAGGCTTCAAAGTCAAAGGTAAAGAAAATCTTGTC
Organism: Calamus simplicifolius; assembly: GCA_900491605.1. Lineage (NCBI taxonomy): Eukaryota > Viridiplantae > Streptophyta > Magnoliopsida > Arecales > Arecaceae > Calamus > Calamus simplicifolius. Next base: position 394,431 of record UESW01004571.1, on the reverse strand, counting down.
TGCAGATTGAAAAAAAGCTTGTATGGGCTGAAGCAAGCTCCAAGGCAGTGGTACAAGAAATTTGATTCATTTGTGGCTGAAAATGGATACAAAAGAATGGCTTCAGATCATTGTGTGTATATCAAATGGTTTAGTGAGGATTTTGTCATGCTCCTACTTTATGTTGATGACATACTTTATGTTGATGACATGAAGCCGGTAAACGATTTATCACTAATTGTCCATGCATCCGGCCTCTAATGGTAATCCATGTAGAGATCTTTGGATGATGTCCTCCCAAGATTGGATGATGACCTTCTAGCGAGGGGTGCTACCGCCTCTTTTCTTCTTCAATTGATTTTTCAAATCAAGAGAGAGAACAATTTCTTGATCAAGATCAAATCTTGATCAATCAAGAGAGAAAAGATTTCTTAATCAAGATCAAATCTTGATCTATCGAAGAAAATAATTTTTTGATCAAGATCAAATCTTGATCAATCAAGAAAGGAAAGAATAACTTCCTTCAACCTGCTCAAGAGAGTATGAGCGAATGAGAGAGAGAGAGGCTTTCAACCCATCAAGAGAGAGGTGATGGGGTTTAGTCCTTGATGAACAGCAATGAGATTCCCCGTTGAACAAGTCCTTGAATCCTTTGAACCGAAGTTCAAATCACCACAGCCCTTTTCTTAAAAAGGGATTTTATTGGCGCTGGAATTAATTGTGCTGGAATTAATTCCTCCTTTCTTCTTTAAAGCCCCTGACGCCCAGGCTTCCTCTTCCATAACCCGCCGCCCGCGTGAACAACAAGCTTCCTTCCGTTCCGTGAAGCCACTCTTCACATACGTCTTCACAGGACTTGAAGACTTCCGTGCTGGCTGAATTCCAATGCAAGAGTGGAGATTCCTCTTCACGTTCCCTTCATGCGTTGACCGCTCCATGGCTTCCTCCGTGTTGGAGGACTCACAAAAGCCTGGATCTTCCCCATGCCTTCACAGCTTTGTTACGCAATGGCAGCTTTGTTACGGAGGAGGAGGAAGAAGAGATAAGAAAAAGATTGGAGAAAAGAATGTTCTCTATTCTTTCAAACCCTAGAAACTAGAGTTTAAATACATCCACGAAGTGGGCCAGACCCAGACTCAACAAAACTCTCATGGACTAACCCAATGAGATTAAACTAATCCCCAAGCCCGTGTACACCCGTGACTTGATTTAATCTCAACCCTTGGACTCAAACACACCCAATACAAGTTAGCCCCCTAGGCCTTGATAGCACCACACCAGGCCCAACAATCTCCACCTTAGTGCTTTCAAGGCCTCAGCACGTCCACCGTGTCCATCAGCTGCAATCCCTACCAAAGCTGTCCCGTGAAAGAACCTTGGTTAGTGCATTGCTGGATTCTTCTTGGTGTGTACCTTCACCAGCTCCACTCCACCTTCTTCCACCAGCTCTTGTAGTCGAAGCCTTCCTTTCGAAAGTATCCTCTGGCCACTAGTCCTGCCTTGTACCTGATACCTCCTTGCTCTGAAGGCCCTTTCTTGCGCTGATAAACCCATTTGCAATCAATGGTTTTCTTTCCTTGTAGCAACTGAACCACCTGCTACGTGCCAGTCCTATAGAGAGACTGCATCTTCTTTGTCATAGCCTACATCTCCTGCCATAGCCTGGACCCACATATCTCTATCCTAGCTGTTCTGGCTCTCCCTCTTCATGGCCTTCTGATAGGTGTAAGGATCTTCATTCACTGTCACCAAGGCATATGACACCGAATCCTCGAAGTCGTATCGAACTGGTGGTCGTACGTTTCTCCTAGGCCTGTGTAGTGCGATTCCATATCAATCCCCTGCCCAGCTGCATCCTCCTGAGTCCTTTGCTCAGCTGCATCCTGTTGAACTTCCTGGCTTTGACCCCTCTGCTAGTCCTCTCCATCTGAATCTCAAATCCTTCCGGTCCACTAGCAAATGGCACGACTGTGTAGGAGGTCATCTGACTAGTGTTATCGTATTCCACCTTCTGTAGTTCCTGCTGTGTATCTGTACCATCTCTGCTCTGAAGGATCGAGCTCTCATCGAAAGTCACATCTCTGCTGATGAAAACCCTCTTCTCCAAGGATCCCACAATCGATACCCTTGATTTCATGCGGGTAGCCCAGGAACACCATCTTCTTAGACCTGGCATCCAACTTACTCACTCCCTAGCACCAACATGCACATATGCCGTGCATCCAAACACCCTCAGATGGTTCAGGCTTATCTTCCCTCCAACCATATCTCCTCTGGAATGCCTCCATCCAACCTGGTGTGCAGTGACCGATTGACCAAGTAGCTAGCTGCACCTACTGCGTCAACCCAGAACATCTTTGGAAGCCCTGCCTGCAGCCTCAAGCACCTTGCTTTTTTCAACAGTGTTCTATTCATTCTCTCAGCCACCCCTTCCTATTGAGAAGTTTTCATCACCGAGAAGTGACTTTTGATGCCCCACTCCTCACAAAATCTTTGGAACTCCCTGCTAGTATATTCCCCGTCACTGTTTGACCTTAGACACTCCACACTCCTACCCTGCTCCCTCTCCACCTCAGCCTTCCATATTTTAAACTTGGTGAAGACCTCTGATTTCTCCTTCATGAAGTAGATCCACTGCTTTTCTGAGAAATCATCTATCAAGGTAAAAAAGTATCTGGCCCCATTCCTTGTAGAAACCGGGGCTGGTCCCTAGACATCCATGTGTACTAACTCCAGGGGTTCTGCACTCCTAGCTTTGCTGACCAAGAACTGCACACTCCTCTTCTTCCCCATCTGACATGGCTCATAGATCTCCTTGACCCCACCACTCAGGTCCAGAAGTAGTCCTCTCTGCTTAGTTCTTTCATCCTCTTGTCTTCCATGTGGCCTAGGCGGTAATGCCACATCTTATACACATCCCGAGGATCCTGTTCTACAGCTGCTACCTCAGATTTCCCTATCACCACAGAGCCCTCCAACCTTATAGGTTGTTATCTAGCCTTCTCCCTCTCATAACCACCATAGCTCCATTGGAGATGTTCAGAACTTCACTCCTGGCATGACTGCTGAAGTTGTATCCTGACTGCTCTAGGTAACCCAGTGACATCAGATTTTTCTTGAGTTCTGAAATATGCTTCACGCTGGTAAGAGTACGCACCATGCCATCAAACATCCTCACCCTCACTGTGCCAATCCCTGCCACCTTGCAACGGTGATCATCTCCAAGAGTCACACACCCCTCATCAACTTTTGTGTAAGTACTGAACCACGACCGGTTGGGAGTGTAATGATGAGAACAAGCTGAATCCAAGGTCCACATCTCTGTGTTGTAACTGTGACCATCTGATACCACCAAGAGATCATCCTTCACCTATTGTCCTGCAACTGTACTCACAGATTCAGATCCTTCCTTTTTTCCCTTTTTTTACTTAGGACAATCCCTTTTAAAATGTCCTACCTCACTACACTTGTAGCACTTAGCCTTCCTGGACTGTAACTGTCCCCTAGGCTTGCTTTTGTCCCTGCCTCTGCCTAACTTTTCCCAACTGATAGACCCTCCTGGGGAACAGCTTCCTTGGTCATCCTCTCCCTCTGCTCATTCATCCAAAGTACCGAGATAATATCTTCATAGAATAATGTCTCCTTCCCGTAGAGCAGCGTCATGACCAATGAGTCATGTGATGTGGGCAGCAAATACAGTAGTATAAGTGTTTTATCTTCCTCCTCCATCTTGACCCCAACATTCAGCAATTCATTACTCACCTGGTCGAACACCTGGATGTGGCCCAGCATATCTCCACCTTCTGACATCCGAAGGCTGTAAAGGCGCTTCTTCAACATCAACTTGTTGCACATATTCTTTCCCATGTAGAGGGCTTGCAACTTCGACCAGAGTCCCTTCGGGGTCTTCTCCTCCAGCACTGAATAAAGGACTAAATCCGCCAGACATCCCCTGATCATTGAACATGCCTTCTTTTCCAATGACATCCACTGCTTATCTGTCATCCCATCTGGCCTTTTCTCCAAAGCCAGATCTAAACCCTACTGCACAAGAAGGTCCTCTACCAGGACTTTCCACATGGAGAAACTTTTCTTTCCATCAAACTTTTCTAAATCTAATTTTATGCTACTATCCATGGCCAGATCTCAACCAAAAAAGCACAAAATATTTCAGAAAATAGAAAGTACCTGCTGATGAGGCCCTACTAAAATTTTCCAGTCCTTGAAGATCTCCAAAAACTTATTCTTGTTCCTGAACCAGGCTTTGATACCAATTGATGGGGTTTAGTCCTTGATGAACAGTAGTGGGATTCCCCGTTGAACAAGTCCTTGAATCCTTTGAACCGGAGTTTAAATCACCACAGCCCCTTTTCTTGAAAAGGGATTTTATTGGCGCTGGAATTAATTGCACTGGAATTAATTCCTCCTTTCTTCTTTAAAGCCCCTGACGCCCAGGCTTCCTCTTTTGTAACCCGCCGCCCGCGTGAACAATAAGCTTCCTTTCGTTCTGTGAAGCCACTCTTCACATACGTCTTCACAGGACTTGAAGACTTCCATGCTGGCTGAATTCCAACGCAAGAGTGGAGATTCCTCTTCACGTTCCCTTCATGCGTTGACCGCTCTGTGGCTTCCTTCGTGTTGGAGGACTCACGAAAGCCTGGATCTTCCCACGGGCCTTCACAGCTTTGTTACACAACGTCGGCTTTGTTACGGAGAGGAGGAAGAAGAGATAAGAAAAGGATTGGGAGAAAAGAATCTGTTCTCTATTCTTTCAAACCCTAGAAACTAGAGTTTAAATACATCCACGAAGTGGGCCAGGCCCATACTCAACAAAAACTCCCATGGATAACCCAATAAGATTAAACTAATCCCCAAGCCCGTGTACACCCGTGACTTGATTTAATCTCAACCCTTGAACTCAGATCCAGCCCAATACAAGTTAACCTCCTGGGCCTTGATAGCACCACACCAGGCCCAAGAGAAACATCCTAGAGAGAAAAAGAACATTCTAGAGAGAGAAAGTAAGGTCTGAACATCTAAGAGAGAGAGAAAGAAGGAGTTAGGCGTATGTTTTCAAGAGGGCATCTCTCTTCCTTTCATACATGAAGAGGAGGTTATGTGGTTTCATAAAAAGAAAAATTTTATTTCAACCACCTAACCATGCAACCATATCAAGTTGATAACAAATTATCCTAACAAATTTAGGATATTTATTATATAATAATATTAAGATTACAACCATCAAATCGCATCCCTAAAATATAGAAAATTGGTTATCCCATGAAACCAACTGCCAAACTTGGATTTGGCTTCCTGATGATGCCAAAATCATGGGTGTTTCCTCCTCTATGACATGGAGATGGGTCATGCCTATCACATGGGCATGGATCCATCCTCCTCGTGGCACGATCTTAGCCCTTGGTGCAATTGGGTTTCCATGAATCAAATCATGCCATCATATGGATCTAATTAAATATAATATTTTTAATCTCAATTAATCTAAGCCATCCATCATGGATCAAGCCTAATTGGGTATCCAATTAATGATTTCATATATACATCACATGTACAAAAAATCTCTCCCTTGAATATAAAATTCTTTCCTCTAGATGAATTCTATTCATCAATTTCATGTTCTCTCATTAAGATTGAGTCAAACCCAATCCTAATTAATTGGTCATCTAATCTAAATTAAGTCCAACTTAATTCCTATTTTAACTTCATCCAAAATCTTCTTAATGCATGTGACCCATTAGGTCCCTTGACATATTGGCAATAATTATGTTCCTAATTTGGACCCTAAGAATGACCTGGTCAACACTTTGTCCAAGTTAATTCTTTGATCAATCAATCCCTTGATCAAATCAAAGAATTCATGATTATAGATCATGAGCGGCCTTTAGCAAAGCATCATGAGCACCCAAGTGTTAAGGATTTTGTTACGTGGTCATCAATACCTGCCATAAATGGTTACCGTATGATTCAATCTCTTCGTCACATATCCCAGATCAATTAGTGGTATGGAATGTGTCAACCCTATAATTGATCTTTGTTTACTTGATCTCAAGAAAAATTGATCACATAAATTGAAACTTCGAAACCATTTCGAATTCCAACTCAACCTTGCAAGGATTTAATAGTCAATTCTATCCATCAAGTGGCCGTGGAATATAATCCTCTCTATCAAGAGAGACGAATCCTATCTTGATCAAACACACCTTCATGCGCTTCATATTATACCCAACCGACACCATATTTGCCATCCGTGGCTAGAGCAATGTTTGTATGTCGTCAAAGCATGACATTCCACACATGAGGTGCAATAAAGATCTCAAGTCAAAGGATCACTCGCACCACCGTCATCAGAGGCAACCATCGACACTATATAGAATATTCATATGGGATCTCTGTGCGGGTTATCCAATGTATCGTTACAATAATAAGCATCCATACACCTATCCAAGTATCTTCATACTTTAGCTTGCAAGATCAGCTGCTCACTACAAGGGTAAAGATATGTGCAATATGTGCTAGTCTCACGGCGTTCGACAGTGCCCAGTCCTGTCTATGCATCAACTAGAAAATTTTAAAGAATTGAACCATAATGTGCACTTTTGGATCTCACAATTTATAATTTCTATTACAAATTTTATATGCACAGTTCACATTCTTTTGTACTTTATTTCACAGGTAAAATATATTTAAATAACACCTAGATAGATAAAGAAACCAATATATTTGATTTGCATTCATAAAGAAATGTGTACATATTAGCATCTAATCCAATTGGATCTAGGGCACACACTAACAACAACAAGTATGGAGAGCAAGTTGCATGCCTATATACGATTTGGAAAGATGGCACAAAAGGATGTCGAGCATTGCTTCAGATCATTGAAGCAAATGAATAACAAATCTCTATCTTGTTCTGCTGTTGATAAGGGATTCTAATTCATCAATGGAAGCACAGTTGTTGATGGGAGCAAGAGAGATTGCCATCTTTCTCCTCCAAAACATATTGCTCTTCTTTTCCATGTCGAGGCCAAAAACAAAGGCTAGCAAGTGGTCTTTTGTTTCAAAAGCACTGCAGAAGAGGAAGGTGGCATGTGAGAATGGAGAATTTTCATGGTGTGTTTCATATGACTACATTTTCTGCAAAGATGCTGATGATGAGAAGGTACCGAGGGCACAAGATCAACCGGAGATGCTAAAGGATAAGGTGCTCGAGACTGAATTGGAATGCCTCTACAGGGGCTAATACAAAACAGAGTTTCTCTTCTTAACATCCTAAGTCTTTAGAGATCTCATCAGCCTTTGTACCTATACAAACTCCATCACTAGCATCCACATTTTTGAGGACTGGCTTTGGCTTTTCCTTACATTTTGTTATGTACATGAATTGAAATCTGAAAAGAGATTATACGTCCTTGTTTAGGGACATTTTTTTTAACTATAGTTTCTTAGCTTCACAATATGGATGCGGAAGATCAAACTGTATTCTATCAAGTGAAATGGTTACTAATGTCCCGTAGAGGATTTTTGATTCCTAGTCTATGTTAGCTTCACTTGTCCGATATGAAACTTTCTTATTTCTTTACCTCTTCGCATCAGTTTCCCATGGTTGGTCAGAAGAAATACCACACGAAATCAATAAAGTCATTGTACATTTTTCCTCATAGTTCTGGCTGTTGCTTCACTGATTGTTCCATGTTGTCCATCTGCCATTATTTTTGTTTCTGACAACAATCACGAGTCTTTTTTGGTTTGTTCTCTTCTCCCTTTCTGATAAACAACAAATTTTTATTGTTTACTCAAACGTAATGTCAACTACATTTTAATCTGAAAGACTTCCAGTTACTGTTGCAAGAGTTGTTCATCTAATAAGCAAATTCTTTCTCAACCATTAATACTAGTCCAGCAAAAGACCAAGGAGAATTAGATAATGGTAAGAACTTGATTTTCCTTGCTTGGTAGATTTTTCATTGGAATGCTTTTCTCATCTGGCTTCAGTATATTGTCAGAATATAATTGCACAACCACTCCGGCCACCGTGTTTTTCTACAGTTTTCCTGTATTCCCAGGAACTGGTGTCACATGACTTGCTGCTAGGCATCTTAATTTTCCTTACCTTGACATTATTTTGATCATGCAGTCACCAGACAGGGTGTGCACTGGATTCATAAAGGCCTCTGACTTAGTTCTACAAGAAATAATGCAAACTAATCATGCTAGTAAGTCGTTCTAATCATGTGGATGCTGCAGCTATATATTATTTAGTTTTTGCACTCTTGTCATATTAGGCCATAGAAGATCATGGTGGCAGCCTGCTAGGTGTAGCCATAAAGGAAGACACGCAGGTGTTAGATGCCCATTACTGTACACTAAACTAACAACAGAACAGTAAATGTAGTCATGAGAGGCCTAGTTGTCCAGTTATGAAAAGAGAGGAGTACGGCATGCTTGCTTAAAGGGTCAGCAAGATCTGATCTCAGAGAAGGCCTTTCAATAACAGTATGAGGGGTGAGGTGTCTAAAATTCCCAATGTCTCCTAATCTGAAGCATAAAAATGGCAGGTGAGCTTTCCATCCCCTTTGTTAAGTTTATCTGCTAGAGGCTAGGAAGATGAAGGATGAGGAAATCAGCATCCCTTACTTCATATTCTCTCCTGTGAAGCAATGGAAATAATGGCTAGTTACAAAAAAATCAAAAATAGGGGAGATTTCAAATGCTTGTCCATAAGGGAAGATATATTTTGCCCAAGTATAAGGTACAGAGTCAGCTGAAGGCATCAGAAGCTGTTCTTGAGTTAGATAACATGTTTAGGCACTAGTGTAATGAATAATCTTTCCATGCAACAATGTCAACCTATTTGCATATGGTTATCGCTGTTTCACTCATTAAATGAGATCAGAGGTGGATTGCAGCCATCTTCCTCAAGAAAAAAGGTATAATTGACTGTATCCAGGTACTTGAACTAGAATGCCTCAATGCCATATGTATGCAATAAGAAATATGTGCATCTCACATGACCAATATGTGCCAAAGGTAATCCCACTTATTGCCAACCAATAATTTAATGGATACTTAATGAGATTTGAAATCACCTTGTGAATGGTTATGCACTTGAATAAAATGATAAAATGTTAAATACTCTAGTTATGTTGTTCAAGTCTGACATTTAACTACTGACGTCCTAAATGATGTTGCACTATCTGGCATGAGAAGCCAAGTGGTGGTTTTTGATAACATGGGAAAAGGTTTTCTTAGCTGGTTGGGACTCTGTTCAAATACTGATAAAATTAAAGGCATATAAAGAAAGAAAAATCATGGAAAGAAGAGAAGAATTTTTGCCATTTTCTTACACAGATTAACTAAGAAAAAAAGCTTTTTCGGTTATAGATACCCCTACGCAATTACATAATTCACATGATAAATTGTTTGCATGATTGTGTTAGCATGACTGGGTTATCTTCAAACATTTGCCTTTTATTTATTTATTCTTTTTTAAACATCATCTTTTGTAGCATAAAATTTCTGGATTTCTTGGACAACATAACATTGGAAACAGCAGTTAGAAAAACTTATCCTTCTCTACTTCTGGCCCAGCTGGTTAGAATCTGAATACAGATTATGTAAATTGAAAAAAAGGCATAGGTGTCAATGGGCCTATTCGACCAAATTCTGAAATCAGGCTCGCATAATCAAGCAAGACCTATCACAGCCTAGCCAAACAAAGAGGTAAAACTGAAGTCCAGTGTTAGGCCAAGCCAACACATGGTGGTTTTAGCTCAGGTCAAGCGCATGCATATTGTAGCCCATTGATGGCCCTACCTGAAAGTTTTGACAACCCTGGATATAGTACATTGCAGATTTAGACCCAGTTACACTGCTTGCTACCTAAAGTTTCATCCATGCACAACCAAATGTTTACAGTTTTAAGACTAAAATCTTAGATAGTCTTTCAGATGAGAACCTTCAAACTAGTTTTTCATGTGAGGTTTCAAATATTGTGGGATGAGGCTGTCTCTGTTTTTCCATGAAAAGAGATGTCCAACCACTTGAGGCTTGCAAGTGGATATCCTCTCTTGTCCTGATCTAGTCCTGTCCCAACATGCAGGACGGAGATGCATTACCATCCTCCAAAATTTGAAGCCTTATTTCTATGTGCTCAGCATGGGGTGAACTAGCTGATCAGCCACTAAAGAACCGTGTCATAGAAAATGACAACAAACATCAAGATAAAAAATCAACATTATTTCCTTTCTGCAACCTTTCTTTTTAACCCAAAACCACATAACGAATAGTTGGAAGGGGATGTGATGAACCCCCAGTGGCCTTCACTTCTGAATTTCTATCAGCAGGTCTCATGGCATTATATCTAAGTGCAAACTTCGTAGCTTAATCACAGCTTGGATAGAAATCCAGACTACTACTTTAACTTCAAACAGTTGATATTTATAGACAAATTAACCTTCATATCAAAAGACCTTACTACCTTTTTTTAACAATTTTAATTTGCATATAAAATGCAGAAAGAAAGAATAAATCACTTGCACCATCAAGTCCTTTTGAACAGCTCAGAGTGCAAGTAGCTTTGACCTGTTCACTCCGACCCCATTATTGTAGTGTGAATTGAATTTCTCATAGATAAATATAATCTGTTTGCTTTGATTGTGCTTTTAGATCTTTCAGTTTCTTCAAGATATTGGTGAAGTAATCCTGCAAATACTTCTCTAAGGTCAGAATGTCTTTCTGATCCACCCCAAGCAGATTATATGTTTCTGTCATGGGAACTGAGAAAACAGTGTCGCTTGAGAGGACCTGAAATCCCACCAATTGAGAGATTCAAGGCATTAAGCACAGTGATAACCCACAGATATATCCATTCAAATGAAATGGCATTTGAATTCAACATCTCACAATGAAAGATAATGAGAACATCTAATTCTCAAGAAGTACATATGTCTTGTTCACAAGATTCTCTATTGGTTGCTAGCAATTGCAGGTGTCATTGCAGTCAATATTACCAAAAATTGAAAGATGATATAAAGATTTACCTCTGAAAATGCTAATCGATCAGCTACATCGTTTGTCCACTGGAAAAACTGGGTTAGCTGGCGGGTGAATTTCAAGACTGCAACAGGGACAGTGGTCACATTTGCATCGTGCCCTGCTAGTCTTTCGCACAAAGTAATCACCTGAAAACAAAGGAACATTCTTTAGACAATTCAAAGAGAGGAGGAATATATTTATCCATTCAAATTGTTACACAGAGATTCTCTGCTAACAGCCGCTTAAGAAAATATCCAAGAACCTTCATGCTTCATGGACACCTGTCAAGCCTATAAAAGATGGCATATATTCGCTCAGTTAATCAATGATGACGCAGATAAGCTTTACGGGTAAGTGGATGAGGCTTGATAGGAAACACATGGAATAAGGATCAAAAAAATCCACATTCAACTTGATGAAACATGAAATTTAATTGTTTACATTTGCAAATATGAAGTTGGTGCTAATACATGTAATATTGTGATTGCCGTAACATTAAATAATCTATTCTGTATTGTAATACATTAAATCATATTATTTTGCATAAGCACTCTTACAGTGCAAGACTTGAATTTCAGTCATTCTCTTCCTACACCCCCCTCCCCCGATAAATAAATAAATATATATTGAATGCTCTCCTCCTCTACTGTCCACCAACCTAATGAAAGTTCTCATCTGGATAGCAAGACCCTTATGGTTTGGTGATATACTTGTTTCACAATTTTAGAATATTTTGAGTCTTGCGCATAAGTTAACTATAAAAAAAAGAGGAGACAAACAAAGCATATCATAAACCAATTGGTATCAATTATGATCAATATTTTCAATGACTAAGGTCCTGGAAAATATAACAAATCCTTCATTACCTCTTGGGTTGTCCATGCACGAGGTCCAGCAAATGTTAGAAGCTTCTTATCAATTTTCTCATTACGCATGGCTATAAATGTCAGTCGAGCTATATCCTGTAATACATAAACAAATTTATTAACTAACACATGGGGGAAAAAAAACATCTTCATGAATAACAGTCCAATTTATTTCTACAAACAATGAAAACAAGAATTTGGTAAACAAATGAGTAAATAAGAACCTGTGTATCCATGTAAGCTATTCTAGTTGGCGCGTCAGTTCCCCACACAGACTTCTCTTCCAGTATCGGCACGGCATACTGCCCAATTATGCCCTATTGCATCATTGAAGTGATAACAAATTAACAAAGTGACCTATTTAAATAGAACTCTGACAGAAAGCAGACAAAATCCATAGTGGCAGAGAACCGTCAAATGTTACATGCATGAACATAGCAAGTTAGGACATCTTTGAAATCTTTAACTGACTTGGCAGTTGATTATAAGTGCTCTGGGCATCTTCAACTCTCCAGTAACTTTTTTGACTGTTGGTTCCACATGTAAGCTTCATGATAAGAATGGCATCATGAGTGTAAAACAGGTCAATATCAAGTGTTTAATAATCTATAGTAAGTGCCAAGGTTTTTGAACTCTGCAATCCTCAAATCTCATTTTATATCAGACAAAAGGGAAGGCTTTACTTGAGTGTGATGGCAGGCACATCCCTCCGAAGGACATGTTCCTAGCTGAACTGTAGGGTTCAAAGTTCCAACCCTACTGGTGGCATATTATCACCTTATTGTTCAAAAGAAAGAGAAAAAAAGCTTTACACTTTATAGGGTTCAGTTATCTAGATATCTCAGACAATATATCTTGGCCATGATATTAGAAATATCAGCTGACATAGTAATTAACAAGATTGACTACGAATTTAAGGACAAAATTTTTTTTTTGTAAGCACTAATTCTAATATTCGGCGACCAGAAAAGATAGTAAAGAGATATTACATCTCCTTGACCAATAGCATGAATGCTATATCAACCAATATCTTGGACATATTGTTTTACAGATTTCATGTACCCAAGGAAAAAACAGATTTCTTTTTATTGTATTGGCAAGCATCCAGCACTGATACTTACTAGCACCTCAGACAAGATCTCAGTGAAGAAAAAAAAACCGCATGCCAAGTCATGTTGCAATTCATATGCTACAAACTGGGCAGGATATCTGTTAGGAATTGCATGGTTATAAAAAATTCAAGGAACAGCAGCATAGATTTTCATTTAAGTGAAGCAAATTTTTGGATGTTGACATGTTTGCACCTAACCTTCTCAGATGTTCTAATAGATATGATGTCATTCAAGACCTGTTGCCTTGTGACCTGAGCTTTAGTATTCTAACTTTTCTGCAACTATCCTTCCATACTTTATATAGATTTTAGTGTTTCAACTCAAGCTTAAATGATGAACAATTATCAACTTATACCGTCAAGCAAACCCTCATCCAAGACTATGTTCAGATATATGTGTGGGACTGTGAAATACCTGCATGAAACCAGATAGCCGAATAATTATGTAGTTAAGTGTCCTGAAGAAATTTCTCAGTGCAGTGCTTGATTTCCATCAGAGGAACCTCAGGATGCTTATCACAATTGTGGATGGAATAGAACACATACTTCTGGATGCCCATGGCTTTTGCACACTGTATGAGAGCAACTTTTCCTTCCCAATCTACCTAAATATAAAATTTGATCAGAATGGGCCAAGGCCAAACAGGTGCCATTCAATTCTCAGTGATATCAATGAAATATAATTGATAAAAGGGAGAAAAATAATATACCAGTACTGCCAATGCTGTAGCATAGCCCAATATAGACATGGAATGACTGCTTTTATAGGTGCAGAAAAGCATGAAAAGAAATCCATTATGTTGTAACAAAGCACCCAAAAGGAGACAGCAATAGAAAGATTGAAAACAATTGAAGTAGAAATTGGTCAGTTAAATAAATTGCTTAAAACTATTACCTAGTTAGCCCAAATGGAGTCAGAATAAGAAAGGAGTGTGCCAATGATGCTTCACAATGGTTATGCACACTTAGAAAATATTGATCTTCAAATTATAAATCATATTGATACTTTTTTTCTTAAATTATAATAGCAGAAAATTTATGGAAAACCATGGCATTAAATGAAGTAGGGCCAGGAGTTGAACCAGACTCAGAAATGACCAAACCCTAAATTTATTTCTATACGTTCCCTCAAAAAGATATGCAAAGGCTTGATTCATGATAAAATTTGCATTTCTTCATTAGTTTTATAAGTAGATTAGTTTTAGCAAGAACATGAATAAGCTTTAGCGCATATAGAGGCCTTATGTTCTAGAAGAGGGGCTATTCATACCTACATATACTAGTCATATTTCAGAGCCCATAATTAGCAACTTAAAAGCCTAACTTACAATATTTCTAACATTCAAAACCTGCCCAGATCTTATTTAAAATTAAAAAAACTTTTTATGGATGAACAACCAAATAATTAAATAAAATAAGGAAGAGTGTAATGACCTAGGACTGCTTACCTAAAAAGACTAGCCTAAAATTTTTATTGAGATTCTTTGATCCTATATAAGTACTCGAAATTTAACCAGTATATAATTATTGTAGGACTAAATACACACCATCATGGGTCCTCACATGCTTTTCCGGAAAAAAGATATGCAAAAGCTTGATTCACTACAAAGTTTGCATTTCTTCATCAGTTTTATAAGAAGATTAGTTTCAGCAAGAATATGAATAAGCTTTAGTGGACATAGAAGCCTTAAGTTCTAGAAGAGGGGCTACTCAGACCTCCATATACTAGTCACATTTCAAGGTCCATAATTGGCAGCTTAAAAGCCTGACTTACAGTATCTCTAATATTCAAAACCTGCCTAGATCTTGTTTAAAATTAAGAGGATCTTTTTGTGGGTGAACAACTGAATAATTAAATAAAATAAAGTAAAGAGTGTCATGACCTAGGAGCCCTCACCAAAAAGACTAGCTGAAAGATTTTATTTAGATTTCTTGATCTATATAAGTATTTAAGATCTATTCAACATATAATTAATGTAGGACCAAATACACATCAACATGGGTCAAAATAGGTCCTCACATACTTTTTTTGTTTAGGCCCTAATGTTTTCGTCATGTCCAAATCCAATAAAATCCAATCACAAGTACTACAATCAGCCCATTGTTAGCCTTAAATAAAACCAAGCTATAATGTTCCCAAGTTCACATGAGCCACAAAGTGAGTTTGCTATAATGTTATTTGTAACAACCCAAGATCTCATTCAAAAAGACTAGCTCAATTGTATTGTTCAAATTCCTTGGACCTAAGACACACCAACATGGGTTAACATGGGTCCTCACAAAAAGAGAAATAGAACGTATTATATTCCAAAAATTCAAACATAGCATATTATCTATTTTTTATCAGAATTAAAATCTGTGGTCCATTATCTACATCTTATTGATTTTTTTTACATTATCTTTATATTTGAATGTAAGTGTCCCATAAGGAAAGAAAATATACTTTGAGATTCATCACTTAAGACCCTTTTCTTTTCCTATGGATAAGATAGTCATATAAATATATGTCGTTTGTTGGAGGCTAACTAGATCAAAAGACCGAGTCTAGAGTTATACTCTATGTTCTTAAGATAATTTTGTCCCGTATAGGTGCTTATGGTTTTTATGACAACTGTCTCTCAGGATACAATGGTCTTCTTCTGATGAAAGTAGCACTACTATTCGCTAGAACAGCGAACCAAGAATGCTATACTCTCTTGAATTCAAAGTATGCAAAATGCCTAAAGAAATTTGGATGCTTTAGAATGCAGATGGAATATCCTATTTATAGTATAAAGTGTCTATTAAAAGCATCCTTACGGGCTTGATCTGCACCATATAATCAAACATGATTTGATCGGTATGATGAAAAGACCTGAACGAAGGGATATATCTGCCTTTGATACGCTGATTCATTATAGTTTGTTCTTATTTGGGCAGTTACATTATTCCTCAAGTCCTGTTGCTTTTCCCTTTGTCTTGTTATGGAAGATTGAATGCTTTTATATATATAACACATACTAATCTTTAATAGTCAACTATCAATATACAGCTTAAAATCAGCATCCAGAATTGTTTCCTTTTATTCCATATTTTTATGGCAGCAAAATGGTTTGCCATCTATACCAAGAAGAGGGCTACATCATGCCTCCTTTGTAACAAATTGATACTGTTATTTTCTACCATAATATCATAATTTTCTTGTAACTACTATCATCTCTATAAATTTTAAATTAAGAAGTATTGGCCTTCAACATACACCCTTATATGTTATAAATTGTAGAACTTGCTTGAGGTAGAAACGAAGACAATAACGAGTTCTAATTCACCATCCAAATATGCATGCCATGCTAACGCAATCAATTAAATAAAGGAGAATTCCCCGCACCCCCCCCCCCCCCTTCCTTTTGAGCCACATAATTCAAAATAGATGACGACAAATAGATTTTTCAGTCAAATAGCAATGACAACAAATAAAAAAGCGATCAATAAAATAAAACACATGGCTGCAATAGATAGAACAATTTCATGGATATTTTCTCTATATCTTGCCTATTCTTTGCGTATAAATGTGAGAAAATTATGAATGAACTATTTAAGCATCATAGAAAAAGATAATTAGAGCTGCCTGTAGTTTTAAAACCCAATTGAACAACGTTTCTTCAGTTCTGTTATGCTAGCTTTAAATCTATAAGCACAAAGGAAACCGCACAAACCATACTACAAAGCACTAAAATTCCTTGCATGTATCATTGATATTTCAATCACCTTTACGCTTCAAGAATTTATTGTGATATGGGATGAAAGGAAAGGCTTTCCACCAAATGACAATAGTAATCAATTCTTACCTTGCGTAAATGTATGACTCTCGCCTATGTCTACCCACGTATATAAATTCTTCAAGGGAAGAAATTGCTTGCAAGGAATTTAAGACATGTTGTAGATAGCTATTCTTAATAGTAGGAATGCTTATGCCCCCAAGGATTTCTTTTTCTTTCCATCATTTGCTTTAGTTCCAACAATTTGATACCAGTTGGATGAAAGGAAAAGGTCCCAAATCTGCAATCTTTCAGTTATCTTATTCGTAGCAACAGCTAATAGTTAAAAAAAATCTTTAATTGGCAAAAGTCTGATCTTTTCAGTTATCTTGTTCATAGCAACAGCTAATAGTTAAAAAAAAAAAATCTTTAATTGACTAAAGACTGATCTTTGAATAAACATATAGAATTGAAGCACCTCAAAAACCTTTTTTTTCCATAGGATTAGTATTAAATCATAATTGATTATAAGCTGATTTGTGGACGAGCCATTAGACTAATAGTCCAATACAAGGTGCAGTGTTTATAATTTGAACGCAGGTAATGAAATAAACAGCAAACTGACCAAATTTCTACTAAATAAAGCTTTATAAACTTCCATACTTAACTTCAGTATTGCTCGATCTGTTTTCTCCATAGACACTAGCAAACCTACTAAAGCATCTGATCCAGGCTGCTATCTTAAAATGATAAATAGTTGTGCATAATACATTGAATCCTGATGGGGCCAGTTGACCCCACGAAAAATAAAAATTTTTTTTTTGGACAGCCCCAAAAGCCGATACCTCCAAGACCGACGGCCCCAAAGGCCGACACCTTCAAGACCGACGGCCCCAAAGGCCGACGGCTCCAAGACCGGCATCTTCCTAGCCGGCCCCCTACGTCTCCAAGCTAGGCGGCCCAGGCACCTCCCAGTCGGCCCCTACATCTCCAAGCTAGGCGGCCCCAGCCCTTCCCAGGCGGCCCGGCATCTTCCTAGCCGGCCCCCTACGTCTCCAAGCTAGGCGGCCCAGGCACCTCCCAGTCGGCCCGGCACTCTCCTAGCCGGCCCCCTACGTCTCCAAGCTAGGCGGCCCCGGCACTTCCTAGCCGGCCCCGGCACCTTCCCAAGCGGCCAGGCAACTTCCTAGCCAGCCCCCTACGTCTCCAAGCTAGGCGGCCCCGGCACTTTCCAGCCGGCCCCGACACTTCCTAGCCAGCCCCGGCACCTTCCCAAGCGGCCCGGCAACTTCTTAGCCAGCCCCCTACTTCTCCAAGCAAGTCGGCCCCGACACTTCCTCCGCCTCTCCAGTCCGGCCGAGTCGGCCAAGGCCATCCCCGGCCAACCCGACTCGGCCCCGGCATCTCCAGTCCCGCCGAGTCGGCCAAGGCCATCCCCGGCCAGCCCGACTCGGCCCCGGCGTCTCCAGTCCCGTAGAGTCGGCCAAGGCCATCCCCGGCCAGCCCGACTCAGCCCCGGCATCTCCAGTTCCGCCGAGTCGGCCAAGGCCATCCCTGGCCAGCCCGACTCGACCCCAGCGTCTCCAGTTCCACCGAGTCAGCCAAGGCCATCCCCGGCCGGCCCGACTCGGCCCCGGCGCCTCCAAGTCCGTTGATTCGGCCCTGCCCCGGCATTGTCTTGCCAGCGAGATTGGCCCCAGCCATCTCGGATCGACCCGGCTCGGCCCTGATGAGACGGGATTTTCCAGTTCCTGCCAGATCAGTCCCAGCGGTTCAAAAAACCGCCTCTCTGACGTGCGCCGCCCGACAACCCCGCCGGCTGATGGGACTTAGCCCACCGACCGCCGCTTTCTCCCTTTCTGATGGGACGTAGCCCACTAACCAGCCCAGATTACGCAAAGGCTAAGCAGATCTTCTGACTCACGTAATCCCACGTGATCATACCAGGATCAACCCTTATAAAAAGGTGAATCCACCCAGTAAACAGGTATGCGCGATAACCCCCAAAAATCGCCATCTCAACTCTCAGAAAGGAATTCCTCCTCTCTGAGATCCCTCTTTCTACACTAAAAAGGGCTCACTCGAGCCCCTCTTCGGCTGTGACCTCAGTTGCTAACTTGGGCGTCGAAGGGTCTCACTGGAGGATCCCCTCCGATCTTGAGACTTCTTTGCAGGCAACCCGCTGAAGCGAGGATTCGAGAAGCACTCCGTCCACGATGTCCAGGATAGGCGATTGAGCGCCATCAGATTGGCGCGCCAGGAAGGGGGGATAAGAAAAAGTAGCGAACGTTCTACCTGAGCTACTTCTTTCGTCCCCTCTCTTCTTCCAGAAGCCATGGTGGTGACACGAGCTCAGGACGCCTCCATCAGCTGCCCAGCGGGGTTTCCCCCACCAACTAGACAGCAGGAGGCCAATCCCCCTACTGCCGACCCTTCGGTCGCCTGCCCGCCGCCGGACGCCGCTGTCCAAACAGCAGAGCAGCTGGCAACCCTCTCCCAGCAAGTCCAAAATCTCACTGCCATGGTTCACGGGCTCCAGCAGCAGCACTCTGTGGCCACCCAGCACCAGACCGCTCCCCCCGCCAATCAGCAGTCGGCGAGGGAAGGTTCTCCTCGGCGGAAGGCCGGTCGGCGAGGGACCGACCGACATCAAGTTTCCCTTAGGAAGCCTTGACGCGAGCCCTCCAAGCGGCCACGGTCCCCTGACCACGGCCCCAACAAGTCTTCTCCCAAGCCACATCATCACGAGGAACCCAAGCAGAAGTCCCGACTTCCGTCTCCATCTCCTTCTGCCTCCTCTTCTTCTTCTTCCTCCGAGCCATCTCGGAGAGCCCCGACGATCAACCGCCAGGCGGAGGAATGCCTGGAGGAATACAACAGGTGCCTCGACGAGCTCGCCAAGAAGATCAACCATCAGTCGGAGAAGAGTTCGACACTCGTCCTCCTTACACTCGCCGCATACTGGAGGAACCGGTTCCCTCCAGGTTCCGCTTCCCCCAGGTGGATCTGTACGACGGTACGATCGACCCCCTCGACCATCTCGAGAGTTACAAGGCTATGATGCAAGTCCAGGGTGCCTCAGACGCCCTTCTTTGCAATGCCTTCCCCGCAACCCTGCGGAAGGCCGCCCGTGCATGGCATTCGCGCCTGTCCCCCCACAGCATAGACTCCTTCTGGGAGCTGGAGAGGGCATTTTTGGCCCACTTTGATGCCTGCCGCCGGATCCCAAGGGTGGCAGACAGTCTCTTCTCCATCCGCCAGAAGGAAGGAGAGTCACTGCGGGACTTCGTGTCCCGATTCAAAATTGCTGCCCTCGAGGTCTACCATCTCGACGATGCAGTGGCCATCCTGGCACTGAAGCGGGGACTCCTTCCATCCCGCTTCACCTTCTCCCTGGATAAGAAGCCTTCGGGCTCTTACTCTGACCTCCTCCTCGAGCCCAGAAGTACATCCGAGCGGATGAAGCCGACCTCACCCGCCGGGAGTCTTCGAAGAGCTCCAGCCACAAATCCGCTCGCCCTGAGCCAAGCGGACCTCCCCGACATCGCCGATCCGACCCACCTCGCCGGTCCGACAACAGGCGCCAAAGCCCTGTCCCCGACGAGAGTAAGCTCACTCCTTTCCTTGCCCCTCGATCCCACATCTTGATGGAGATCGAGGGCGAGCCTTACCTCCAACGTCCTCCCCCCTTGAAGAAAGGTGCACCCCGCGACAGAAGCCGCTATTGTCGATTCCACTGGGACTACGGCCACGACACCGATAGCTGCTACAACTTGAAGCGGGCCATCGAGGAGCTCATTCAGCGGGGCTACCTCGGCAAGTACGTCCAGAAGACGCCACAGCCGCTGCCGGCCATCATGGGGCCTCCACCAGCTCAAGCCACCGTCGACAATACTCCCACAGAGCGGACTGTCGGGATGGTGTCCTGGGGATCAGCCTCTGCGTCCAAGCGGCCGAGGGGGAAGGAGGCGCCAAATAATGTAATGCCCTGGGGGAAGACTGTTGTCATGGAAAATGTAAACAATGAAGGCGTAGTCGTCGCTATGACGATCGCCAAACACCCTGTAAAAAGGATATTAGTTGATAGTGGCAGCTCAGCTGACATCCTTACTTACGACGCTTTTGTTCGGATGGGATTATCTTTTGACTCCCTTCAGCCTGTGGCAACCCGCTGGTCGGATTCACTAGAGATTCTGTGAGGGTTGAGGGCGAAATATCCTTGCCTGTGACGGCCGGAACCCCACCATGCCAAAGCACCGTGATCATGAAATTCCTGGTCGTGAGGGTCCCCTTGGCATACAACGCCATCCTTGGGCGTCCCGGCCTAAATCTTTTGGACGCGGTTATCTCCACCCGGCGTCTACTGGTGCAGTTCCCCACTGGCGCAGGAGTGGGTGAGATGCGCGGAGAGATAAGCCCGGTCTTACCTTGCTATCATACGACGTCAAGCCCTTTGGAGGCCGACCTGGCCCTAGAAGCGTCTGATCCTAGAGATTCCGCCAAAGGAGGAGAGCCCGCCGAGCACCTCCTGACTTTCCCTCTCAAAGATGACCTAACAAGGACCGTCCGTGTGGGCGGACTCCTTTCCTTGGAAGACCGGGAGCGCCTCTTAGCTTTCCTGCGAGCTAACTCGGACGTCTTCGCCTGGTCAGCATCTGACATGCCCGGCATCCCTCCGGAGGTCATCACCCATAAGCTCAACATTGACCCGCGCACCGTCCAATCTATCAAAAGAAGAGGAGCTTTGCCCCCGACCGACAAAAGGCAATTGATGAAGAAGTCAACAAGCTGATCAGCGCCGGCCACATCCGGGAGGCGCACTACCCAAGCTGGCTGGCCAACGTAGTCATGGTGCGCAAGGCAAACGGGAGCTGGAGGATCTGTATAGACTTCACCGACCTCAACAAGGCATGCCCAAAAGACAGCTTCCCCTTGCCGAGAATTGATCAGCTGGTCAATTCCACCTCTGGTCACGAGCTTCTCAGCTTCATGGACGCCTTCTCCGGATATAATCAGATAAGGATGGACCCCGGCGATGAGGAGCACACCTCCTTCGTGATAGAGAAAGGCATTTACTGCTATAAGGTGATGCCTTTCGGCCTCAAGAATGCAGGAGCGACCTATCAAAGGCTGATGAACAAGGTGTTCCAAGACCAGCTCGGCCGGAACATGGAAGTCTATGTAGACGACATGCTGACAAAGAGCACCCGTGCCACCGACCACATCTCCGACCTGGAAGAAACTTTTAACAATCTCCGTCGCTTCCAAGTCAAGCTGAACCCCAAAAAGTGCGCTTTTAGGGTCACGGCAGGTAAATTTCTGGGCTTTATAGTGACCCAGCGTGGAATCGAGGCGAACCCAGAGAAGATCAGTGCCATACTCAACATGAGGCCGCCGTCCAACAAGAAGGAAGTGCAACGGCTAACGGGGAGGATAGCGGCTCTGAGTCGTTTCCTCTCCAAATCGGCGGAGCAGTGCTTGCCTTTCTTCAAGGCCCTGTGGAAGGTGAATAGTTTTGCATGGACGGACGATTGCCAGGAAGCTTTCGATGGCTTAAAGGCATTCCTGTCCTCCCCGCCGCTCCTCTCCAAGCCGAGAGACGGGGAGAGTCTCTTCCTTTACTTAGTTCCTCCTCATAAGCCGTCAGCTCAGTCCTGGTGCGCCTTGACGCTGACGGAACCCAAAGGCCTGTCTACTATGTAAGCAAGGTCCTGCATGACGCCGAGGCTAGGTATTCCAAAACAGAGAAAGTCATTTTCGCCTTGATAGTCTCTGCCCGGCATCTTCGCCCGTATTTCCAAGCCCATCCCATCATGGTGCTCACGGACCAACCTCTCCGAGCCATCCTGGCCCGTTCGGATACTTCGGGTCGACTCGCCAAATGGGCCATCAAGCTAGGAGAATTCGACATCTCTTTCCAAGCACGACCGGCCTTGAAGTCCCAAGTCCTGGCCTATTTCCTGGTCGAGTGCACTTGGGCGGAAGAAGATCTCAAAGAGGTTCCCGGGGAGCGGCCCAGGCCCGAGCCGAGCAGTGATGGAGAGACCTGGATCCTCCATGTGGATGGCGCATCGAATTCTCAAGGGAGCGGCGCCGGCCTCATTTTGCCGAGCCAGAAGGAGAAAGAATAGAGTGTGCCCTGAGATTTCTTTTTGAAGCCACCAACAACCAAGCGGAGTACGAAGCCCTGCTGGCCGGATTATGGCTAGCCCTGGAGATTGGAGCAAAGCGCCTCAGAGCTTACACGGACTCATAACTCGTCTCCGGGCAAATCAACGGAGAGTACGAGGCGCAATCCGGTTATGGCGGAATACCTGAAAAAGGTTCAACTTTTGACCTCCTCATTGCCCTACTTCAGTATCAGTTACATCCCCGAAGTGAAAATGCCAAGGCCGACATCCTATCTCGACTGGCAACTTCCGTCGACGGCTTGGCAAGGGACGCCTACATTGAATATCTAGAAAGGCCCAGCATAGAGGACGGGGAGGAAGTCCTCCCGCTCACCCAGGAACCTACGTGGATGGATGCCTACGTCCACTACCTCACCGATGGCACCCTTCCTGACGACCGCGACAAAGCCAGATTGCTCAAATGGAGGGCCTCCAAGTTCATTCTCCTCGACGGGCATCTATACAGAAGGTCATTCTCCGACCCATTGCTTAAGTGCGTAGGCCCCGCGATGCCGACTACATCCTTAGAGAAATCCACGAAGGCATTTGTGGGAACCATCTAGGGGGCAGATCTTTAGCCCAGAAGGCTCTCCGTTAGGGGTACTTCTGGCTCACTATGAAGGAGGACGCGGCCAAGCTAGTTCAAAAGTGTGACAGCTGCCAGAGCCACACGCACATCCAACATCAACCGTCTACCCCGCTGAGCCCACTCTCGGCTCCATGGCCCTTTGCCCAATGGGGAATGGACATCCTTGGACCATTCCCCTCAGCTTCAGGGCAGCGAAAATTCTTGTTAGTCGCCATCGACTATTTTACCAAGTGGGTCGAGGTCGAGGCGTTGGCCAAAATCACTGAGAGCAAAGTTAAAGCTTTCTTCTGGAAGTCGATCATATGCCGTTTTGGCTTGCCTCACACCCTCGTCACGGACAAAGGTCGCCAATTCAACAACGAGGCATTCAAAGCCTTCTGTGAGGAGCTAGGCATTCGCCACCGATTCACCTCTGTCGGCCACCCCCAGACCAACGGGGAGGCTGAGGTCATGAACCACACCATCCTCAGAGGGCTCAGGACTCGCCTAGACGGTTCTAAGGGACGCTGGGTAGAAGAGCTCCCCATTATGATATGGGCTTACCACACAACTCCCAGAGCCCCGACGGGTGAAACTCCTTTCAGCCTCGCCTTCGGATCCGAGGCCGTCATCCCCGTCGAGATCGGATTGCCCAGTCCACATGTGGAGTCCTTCAGTGAGGAAGACAACTCCGCACTGATTCGGGCCAATCTAGACTTCATCGACGAGGCGCACGACAGAGCAAGACTGCGCATGGTGACCTTTCGCCAGCGAGGGGCCAAGTACTACAATGCCCGAGTTCGTCCCAAAGTTTTTCACCGCGGAGACTTGGTGCTACGAAAGGCCGAGGTATCCAAAGCTACCGAGGGGGGCAAGCTATCCCCCAACTGGGAAGGTCCATACCGCGTCGCCGAGGCGTTCCACCGGGGGGCATACAAACTAGAAAAGCTTGACGGGAAGCTCGTTCCACGTACCTGGAATGCGGGTAACCTCCGCCAGTATTACCAATGATGTACTCCCAGAAACATGAGTAATAAAGAAGGCCACTTTTGGCATCACAGCTTGTTCTCCCTTGCACCAAGTCTCTCAAAAAGGAGCTCACCGGCATCACGGCCCATGGGACACCACTCAGCCCCGGCACGGCGGTGCCCCCGAGTAGGTTAAGACCCTAAAGGCTCCGTACCCGGCTGAGTCGCCACTTGGACGGAACATAAACCCCCAGGATGGTTCAAAAGGAGCTCACTGTATCGCGGCCCACGGGACACCACTCGGCCCCAGCACGGCGGTGCCCCCGAGTAGGTTAAGACCCTAAAGGCTCCGTACCCGGCTGAGTCGCCACTTGGGCGGAACATAAACCCACAAGATGGTTCAAAAGGAGCTTACTGGCATCGCGGCCCATGGGACACCACTCGGCCTCGGTACGGCGGTGCCCCCGAGTAGGTTAAGACCCTAAAGGCTCTGTACCTGGCTGAGTCGCCACTTGGACGGCACACAAACCCCCAAGATGGTTCAAAAGGAGCTCACTGGCATCGCGGCCCATGGGACACCACTCGGCCCTGGCATGGCGGTGCCTCCGAGTAGGTTAAGACCCTAAAGGCTCCGTACCCGGCTGAGTCGCCACTTGGGCGGCACACAAACCCCCAGGATGGTTCAAAAGGAGCTCACTGACATCGCGGCCCACGGGACACCACTCGGCCCCGGCACGGCGGTGCCCCTGAGTAGGTTAAGACCCTAAAGGCTCCGTACCCGGCTGAGTCGCCACTTGGGTGGAATACAAACCCCAAGATGGTTCAAAAGGAGCTCACTGGTATCGCGGCCCATGGGACACCACTCGACCCCGGCACGGCGGTGCCCCCGAGTAGGTTAAGACCCTAAAGGCTCCGTATCCGGCTGAGTCGCCACTTGGGCGGCACACAAACCCCTAAGATGGTTCAAAAGGAGCTCACTGGCATCGCGGCCCACGGGACACCACTCGGCCCCGGCACGGCGGTGCCCCCAAGTAGGTTAAGACCCTAAAGGCTCTGTACCCGGTTGAGTCGCCACTTGGGTGACACACAAACCCCTAGGTTGGTTCAAAAGGAGCTCACTGGCATCGCGGCCCATGGGACACCACTCGACCCCGACACGGCGGTGCCCCCGAGTAGGTTAAGACCCTAAAGGCTCTGTACCCGGTTGAGTCGCCACTTGGGCGGAACACAAACCCCCAAGATGGTTCAAAAGGAGCTCACTAGCATCGCGGCCCATGGGATACCACTCGGCCCTGGCACGGCGGTGTCCCCGAGTAGGTTAAGACCCTAAAGGCTTCGTACCCGGCTGAGTCGCCACTTGGGCGGAGCACAAACCCCCAAGATGGTTCAAAAGGAGCTCACCGGTATCGCGGCCCACGGGACATCACTCGGCCTCGGCACAGCGGTGCCCCCGAGTAGGTTAAGACCCTAGAGGCTCCGTACCCGGCTGAGTCACCACTTGGGCGGCACACAAACCCCCAAGATGGTTCAAAAGAAACCTGATGACTCTTAGCTCTCAGGTCACCCTCTGGGGTTCAAAAGACTTTCAGACTCCGCGTTGGGAGAGGGTTACTAGCTGCCCTCAGCTAGCCAAAGAAGGCACGCAGACGTCCATCCGAGGCAGCGCAAGAGGAAAGAGGTTTCCCCACCCAGAAGGAATCATAGTTAAAGCTAACATGAAAGAGCAGATGCCAAGGTAAAAGTTCTACACTCCTTTCGCTTAGCTGGTGCAGGGCACGCAAGCTCAAGGAGTGTGGGGGGCTAAATGATGGGGCCAGTTGACCCCACGAAAAATAAAAATCTTTTTTTTGGATGGCCCCAAAAGCCGACACCTCCAAGACCGACGGCCCCAAAGGCCGACACCTCCAAGGCCGACGGTCCCAAAGGCCGACGGCTCCAAGACCGGCATCTTCCTAGCCGGCCCCCTACGTCTCCAAGCTAGGCGGCCCCGGCCCTTCCCAGGCGGCCCGGCATCTTCCTAGCCAGCCCGCTACGTCTCCAAGCTAGGCGGCTCAGGCACCTCCCAGTCGGCCCTGGCACTCTCCTAGCTGGCCCCCTACGTCTCCAAGCTAGGCGGCCCCGGCACTTCCCAGCCGGCTCCGGCACTTCCTAGCCGGCCCCGGCACCTTCCCAAGCGGCCCGGCAACTTCCTAGCCGGCCCCCTACGTCTCCAAGCTAGGCGGCCCCGGCACTTCCCAGCCGGCCCCGGCACTTTCTAGCTGGCCCCGGCACCTTCCCAAGCGGCCTGGCAACTTCCTAGCCGGCCCCCTACTTCTCCAAGCAAGTTGGCCCCGATACTTCCTCCGCCTCTCCAGTCCGGCCGAGTCGGCCAAGGCCATCCCCGGCCAGCCCGACTCGGCCCCGGCGTCTCCAGTCCCGCCGAGTCGGCCAAGGCCATCCCCGGCCAGCCCGACTCGGCCCTGGCATCTCCAGTCCTGCCGAGTCGGCCAAGGCCATCCCCGGCCAGCCCAACTCGGCCCCGGCGTCTCCAGTTCCACCGAGTCGGCCAAGGCCATCCCCGGTCGGCCCGACTCGGCCCCGGCGCCTCCAAGTCCATCGATTCGGCCCCGCCCCGACATTGTCTTGCCAGCGGGATTGGCCCCAGCCATCTCGGGTCAACCCGGCTCGGCCCTGATGAGACGGGATTTCCCAGTTCCTGCCAGATCAGCCCCAGCGGTTCAAGAAACCGCCTCTCTGACGTGCGCCGCCCGACAGCGCCAGACGCGCGCCGCCCGACAGCTATGCCGACTGATGGGACTTAGCCCACCGACCACCGCTTTCTCCCTTTCTGATGGGACGTAGCCCACTAACCAGCCCAGATTCACGCAAGGGCTCAGCAGATCTTCTGACTCACGCAATCCCACGTGATCATGCCCAGGATCAACCCCTATAAAAAGGTGAATCCACCCTGTAAACAGGTATGCACGATAACCCCAAAAATCGCCATCTCAACTCTTAGAAAGGAATTCCTCCTCTCTGAGATCCCTCTTTCTACACTAAAAAGGGCTCACTCGAGTCCCTCTTCGGCTGTGACCTTAGTTGCTAACTTGGGCGTTAGAGGGTCTCACCGGAGGATCCCCTCCGGTCTTGAGACTTCTTTGCAGGCAACCCGCTGAAGCGAGGATTCGAGAAGCACTCCGTCCCCGACGTCTAGGATAGGCGATTGAGCGTCATCAAATCCTAAGTAGGTAACATTATATATCAAGCTTATACTGCCATGAGGGCTGGAAAGGATTGATGTCCTGTCAAGGTAGGTTGCTATCTTTACTCCCCATAGTCTCCACCAGAGAATTCTTTGCAAGCTAGAGAGCTTCGGAATCATGAGATTTGTGTGGCAAAAAGACGTTTAAGTATTTATATAAGATCCAACAGCATGATAATGGACTCTAGTTGATTTTCTAATCTTTTGTTTTATCATGTTGAGTTCTTTTAATTGAAATCATTAAAATATGACAAACAAATAGCAATTTATGAGTTCTTCAATGGAACCATCAAGTTAAACTAGAAGAAAGAAAAGCTCAAAGGCATTTCAAACCACGGATCTTTATTTTCTTGCAAAACAATTTATGATAACCTAATATAAGTTGGATGTGATTTTTGATATCTTGGCATTATTTTAGACCAACCACATCACATTGAAAATTTATTATTGTTATAAACAGTGATTCAAATCTCAACAGGATAGGGACTGTCTCGACCATCCTATCCAAAATAGATTCCAAGACAAATCTCGACCATCCTATCTCATAGTGTCTCAGACATGATACATTAACACTATAATTTTAAATAGGTCTAATTTATCATAAAAATATTTTGTTAAGTTTAAATATGTTTCAAAATCACATAAAATACTAAAGCTTCACATATAATTTTTTTTTTTAAAAAAAATAGCATCCCAAGCAAGTATCGGATTAACGAACAGGATGTGATGTGAGGCATCTTGTTCCTTGAAAAAACTAGGATGCCTCTGTCCCACGAAATTTAAAACTTTGGCAATAACTAAATTGTTATTATGATTCTTTTTACTTAAAATTCATAAAATAAGATGAATTTTTCAGCATTCACTATAAAGTTTAAGGCCTTTGTTTTTCCAAAAAAAAAAAAAATCTTCTCTAGTAGATAGCATACTAGTAATATCATGCAACATTATAGAGTCCAACCATGGCAAGGTTCAACCAATTAAAAAGATGAACAATTAGGCATCATAATCCATATGGAAGGACTAAGAAATTTGTTAACCAGACACCTGTTTCTAACACTGTATAACGTTTGTATATTTATCCTCACCTTAATGGAATGGCCCTTAATATCACAGGCCTGCTTCACGACAGAAGATTTAGAGAAACCTTCCACAAAAGTAGTCTGGCTCCTAGAATATGTGGCATGGTTCTGTATAGTGGTCCCACTCAGTGAGCTGCTGCATTGGGCCCTCGTATGACTCACAAAGGCATCAGTCATAGCCACATCTAGATCTGAGGCATTAACTGGGCCATTTTCTTTAACTGATACTTTCTCCATGATATGCTCCAAAGAAGAAGATATGTTATGCAAAACCCAGTCATGAACTTGGGCGGCACGCACAGGAACGACAGGCATATCCGAATCTGAATTTGCAAAGAAAGGAGTTGCCTATTTCAATGGTATTCCTTCACCACCCTTCTCGCCAATTTGAATGAGGAAACCAAGGTGTTCAAACCTTTCTAATTTTAAAACCTACAGACAATTTTGAACAAAAAGGTAAATAAGACGGACCTTTTAAATAACTATAATTGTTGAGCAGAAAGCCCAGTTTTGCTTAGGTTGATTGTATGACAATGAAACCTGCTGCTCAGCTCCTTCTATGAAGAGCATAACATAAAACTTGAACATAAAGAAGGAAAAAAAAAAAGTCATACACCATAGCTTCAAAGTTGAATCTACAGATATTTCATGGCCATCAATTACCCATGCCAAATTCTCCCAACTGCACTGCAATTTATTTCTTAAAGTAACCATATAAAGTAATTTTGGTCAGATGCCAGTGTCAGTTAAGCATCACTATATATTGAATTTCCAAGTTCTCAAGTAATAATAGCAAGCAGAAATCCCAAACCTAGACACCCTAGTCTCAGATTATAGTGAGAACTTACATAACATGTATAACAAGAAATATCCCTGATAGATTTGCATTATATATGTATAACTAGAAATTCTTGATAGATTTGCATTATATCCTAAGACTTTTGAGGAATATTTCAGATCAAACCCTCAAAATTCAACTACACATAAATTCATGAGGACTAAATTAAAAGGAGCAATAAAATAAATAAATTTTCTTTATAGAATACTTCGGAGTTGAAAAGAAGTATCCAAATAACATGTCTTATTTTTTCAATAATCCATATTTGTGGCAATGAAATAGTATTTTTCCTTCCCGATATGATATATGATCAATTACAAATATCTATGATCTGTCTTCTCTATAAAGGACCCGAAATACCTTGCTTACGTATCATTGAAAAGTGCATTAACATAAATACGGTAGTAAGAAGAGGCAATTACCAGTAATCTCGAATGGTAATGTGGATTACCTATAAGATATATTACCACTGGATGGATTGCCAGTAATGTTGATTACCGTGTTTGGTATACACACATAATGTTACAGTAATATTGATTACTGTGTTTGGTATGACAAACAGATTACCAGTCATATAACATCAAATTTTCAAAATACCCTTAAATCAAATTCATATACTAAATCAAATCTATTAAAAAATTTTAAAATACCTTCAAATATCCCTAAATCAAAGTATTTATACATAAATATAAAAATTACTGGCAATGCATCAAACGCAGGGGCGTTTGATAGCAGGTAATCTATCCAAATTATAGGTAATTTAAAAGGGCCCATCGGATAACTGTATTTGGTACGTGTTTTGTATCCACAATACTGGATATGTTGTAATCTAATAATTTTTTTAGACAAAATTACCCCTACCTCTTTTGTAAAAATAAAATTATCCCTTTCTTCAAACAAAATCATTTCCTACTTTTTCTCTATTTTCTCATGTCTCGCTGCCATTATCTCTTTTCTCATATCTCCAAACAAAAATAAATCACGGTATCATCCATCCATTAAAAAAATCGAATAGAAAAAAATATTAAAACAAAAAAATAGTTATAAGAAAAGTCTAATTAAATTTTTTAAAAAAATAAAAAATTTTAATTACTATTTATTAAAATTTATAAAAAAATAAATTTAAAAAATTTAAAAATTAATTCAATTAATTAACTAAAAATAAAATTAATTAAACAATTTTAATAAAATTTTTAAATAAAATTTTAATTTAGAAATTATTAAAAATAAAATTTTATATTAATTAAAAAAATTCATTAATCTTAAATTAATTTAATATTTAAAAAATTAAATTAAAATTTTTTAAAATTTTTTTAAAAAAATTAATTTAAAAAATAATAAATTATTTTTTATATTAATTTATTTAATTAATTTAATACTAAAAAATAAAATTAAAAAATAAATTAATTTTTTTAATTTTTAAAAAATAAATTAATAGGTTTAAAAATCTATTTAAATTAAATATATTTTTAAAATAAATTTTTATATATTTTATTAATTAAATATATTTTTTTTTATATTTTTTATTTTTTAAAATTTATATTTTTTATTAATTTTTATTTTTTTATTTTTAATAATTTTTTTTATAAATAAATTTTTTTATTTTTTAAATTTTTCTATTTATTTTTTTCTTTTTTTTTATTTTTTTTTTAATAAATTTTTTTTTTTTCTACTACTTTTTTGTTATTAATTAATTTTTAATTACTATTTTTAAAATTAATTAATTAAAAAAAAAAGTTTAATTACTATTTTTTAAAAATTAAAAGTATTCTTAGCAACGTCTCCTTGACAATGTATTAATTTAAAATTGATAATGTCTAATTTCATTACTTATTAAAATTTAAAAAAATAACTTACCTTTTGCTATCAACTAATTGATCCATTCATTATCATAATATATCATTTATTTTATTAATCTTAATTAATTTTATATAATAAAATATTAAAATATAGTAAATAAATTATGATAATTAAAAGTTTAAGAAAAAAAAATTGACTAAATGTTTAAAGATTAAAAAATATTTTAATCTTAAAAAATAATTAAATTAGTATCTATATTTATGTAAAATACTTTGATTTAGGGATATTTGAGGGTATTTTAAAAATTTTTAATAGATTTGATTTAGTATATGAATTGATTTAGGGGTATTTTGAAAATTTAGTGTTATGACTAGCATCTATTTGTCATACCACATAGTAATCAATATTACATAATTACCTGTATTTGCTAAACAGTACTCAACATTACTGATAATCCATGCAGTGGTAATCTATCTTGTAGGTAATCCACATTATCATTCAGGATTACTGGCAATGCATCAAAGGCAGGGGCGTTTGGTAACAGGTACCAGTAATTTAAGAGGGGACCATCAGATAACTATGTTTGGTACGTATTTGAATGAGAATTTGGTAATCTAGATTACCTCTTATGAGGTAATTCAGATTACCTTAAGGGGAGGTGGCTATCCACATTATCAGATACGTTGTAATCAAATATTTTTTTAACAAAATTGCCCCTCTCTCTTTTGTTAAAATAAAATTATCCCTTTCTCCAAACAAAATCATTTCCTTTTTTCTCTCTTTTCTCATGTCTCATTTGTAGGGAGAAATAATCTCCGAGGCATGCATATTTTAATTTTTGATAACAATTATCAATGCAGAAATTTAAAGATTACATATTAATCTATCTAACATGCATCAATATCATATCTTTGCCTTATATTATAAGATTGTTTGATCTAAATAATGCATATAAATTAAATAATTAAGATCATATCTTAATCTTCAAGATGAGAAGTCATACTACTCGTCTTGAAGCCTGCCTTAAGATCTAGGGATCAAATCACTCACCTTAAGAACAATAGGTAAATCCTTTGTGCTCTACAGCCGTTCAATCGTCCGGCCTCTAGTATCGTCCACGCGAAGCCCCTGGATGATCGGATTTCCAAGAGTACTAGCTCGCGGAAAAACAATTTTGCTGATCTTGAATCCTCCCACTTGAATCTTCTTCCAAGATCCACCAAACTTTTTCTGACACCAGAATTACACCATGATTTTCTATTCTAACTCTTTAAAAATTAAATCCATAACATCTCGGTGTTGTCATCTAGTGAGGGATGTCCTTCATTTATAGTCTTATTTTAGCCAGCCCATTGAATTCTAACATTTAAAATTCCGCCGTTCGGTAGAAAGCAAAGAGACGCCAAACCAAAGAGGTGCGGCGCTTGGTTAATTCCGATGTTCGGCGAAAACCAAAGAGACGCGGCGCTTGGTTAATTCTGACGTTCGGTGAAAACTAAAGAGTCGAAATGTTTGGCTAATTCCGAGAGGTACATGAATTCTAACACTTAGAATTTCAACGAGAGAAGATTAATGTCAGGCATTAAATTCTATATGAGAATTTAATCTCTCATGAGATGAGATTTCAGCCATCTCATCATGTGAGATCCTTATGCGAGAGGTTTGGGTTCAGATGATGGTTTAATCTGATCTAAATTTATTGGACTGAACCCACATAGATCATAGTCCTGAATCTATTTAAATCCAAATCAAGTCTAATTTCAAATCAATATTTGAAATTGACTAGTCCTTCTAATAGACTTAAACCAAATTGAATCTTATTCACTTGTACTTAACCTAATTGAGATAATTCAATCAATCAAATTGATTAATTAAATCATATACGATTCTCAATCGTTGATCAGCAAATAAATCATTCTAGGAAACTTCTATGCATGTGACTCTCTAGGTTCGAACCTAAGCCGGTAGCATAGAAACAACTTTCTATACTAATCGATGTGCCCATCTAGCAATGGAACCCGACGTCCGGATAGGTCGAAGAGTTGCCGAGCAAACTCCAAGAACCCTAAGAAACAGTTACTGTATAATTCATCCTCATGACCACAAATGCTAAGGATGGCTTAAGAGCCTGTCAACTCTAAACAACAAATCCATAAAGTGATTTCAATTTTAGTGATCATGTGACTTTCACATGAAGTGCCTTGGCCAAGGTCTTGCTAAATTGAAATACAAGCATTTCTCCTTTTAACGGGATAGGTCAAATTCCATCTTGATCCACAACTGACTACCACAAGTACTTGACTGCACCCAGTAACCTTTCATAGCTGGATTAGAAATCCAGGTGGTCCGGCACCTAAGTACAATGAGTTGCTTGTAAGTCACTGGTTGTGATCTTCAGGTCTGAAGGATACTTATACCTATATCTTCTCGGATTAACTCTTGACAGTCACGTTCGGTGAAATGTACTCCTACACTTTCACCTGTATGTCATACCAGTGTCTCTACATTCCTTGGTTAAGAGGACAACCAACAAATATGATATACAACGTCCTATAATTGATAGTACTATGGCCCTGTCATAGTATATCATTGGTCGCGAACTCTTTTAAGGACCTTCAAAGATAAATCCTCCTTTATCGTGAAGGAAGATCTTGAGGGCTTCATTACCATTAGGAGTTTTAAGAAGATATTGTAATGAATAAATTGCCAAATAAATTTTATTAATATATCAATTTATATACAATTTACATTAGCACAATCATCAAATGATTAGCTTTAGGATACAATTCCCAATAAACTCCCACTTAGCCTAAAGCCACTCATTACAGTATCTAATACCCATCTTCAATTTATAGTCATCAAACTCCTTGATGCTGAGTGCTTTAGTAAATGGGTCACCTAGGTTTTCCTTTCCATCAATCTTCTAAAAATTTATGTCCCATCGATCTACAATCTCTCTGTTGGCCCAGATGACAACCCAAAAGGGGGGGGTGAATTGGGTTCTATAAAAAATTAGCCTTTTAAATTATTTAGCTTGAGATGAATGAAGGCAAATGCAAAGTAAAGATAAATTGCAGTGAATAAAACAGAGATAGAGAAGAGACAATAGAACACGGCAAACACAAAGATTTTATAGTGGTTCGGTGTATCCAACACCTACGTCCACTCCCAAGATTCACTTGGGTCCACACTATAATCACCCTAGATTACAGCAGAGTTGTTTTACAAGCTCACAACTCAAACTTGTTGTTTTCCCGGGCGCACAACGAACCCAGCTGGTTTTCAAGGGCTCACCAGCACAAAAACCCTTAACCCAAGCTTAACCAAGCTTGAACTGAGGTAAGACTACCTCCTCTAGTTCAATCCCCAGATTGAGCTAGACACAAAGAATAGAAATATGTTTGTTTAGTTACAAGGCTCCTTAATGAGCAGATAAACAAATGTAAGAATAGAGTTTAGATAAGCCTGATTTGCAGTTGGTTGGCTTTGAGCTTTTCTTCTTTTCTTCAACTCCTTTGAAGTGTAGAACCAGGCCTCAGCTTGGATTCTTCACGGAAGATGTGTTGGAGTTGATTTGGGCTTTTCCTCTTTTCTTTGAGTGTGGAAATCTCTTGAGATGCACTTGGATTTTCTTCTGAAGCTTCCTTGGATTGAGCTTGAACACAGAAGGAACTTCCTTTGATTTCACACTCTTTCTTTCACTCTATTTTGAATCACGGATTTTTTCAACTGAAGCTCTGTTTTTCCGATTTTTCTTTCTTTTTCTTTGAAATAAATATCTCTCTATTCGTCTCTCTTTGATTTGAAAACGGCTTCTCTATTTATAGATTCTGCAAGAATATAGCCGTTAGAGACAAAGAAAAATAGCCGTTAATCAAAAATCTTACCGTTGGAGCTGAGTTGGCATCCGTAAAAATTCGCCCAGATTTGCTGGAGTCGACTCATGCTTTTCCCGAGTCGGCTCGAGCTCGTGATACTAAAAATAGAAATGTTTAGAAAGTTAGGGGTCGACTCACCAAAAGTAAAGTGTCGACTCCTGAAAGTCGGGGGTCGACTCATGAAAAGTTGGGGTCGACTCGCGAAGTGCTCAGAAAAACACACCTCTGGTGTCTGAGCGGAGTCGACTCGCACAGTCATGGAGTCGGCTCGACAGAATCGGGGTCGACTCGAAAATTACGTGGGTCGACTCGAGACAGATAGACATTTCTGTTCTCTGAGGGAGTCGACTCTGAAACTCAAGAGTCGGCTCCGGAACGTATCAAAAATCAGAAACTTTTCTGATTGACTTTAAAATCGTTCCAGATTCATTTTAATTCATTGTTTTGACTTGAATTCAATAAAATTGACATTAAGAATTAATTCAAGAAGTATTCCAAAAACTCATTGATTAAAACATGAATTATAAAATTTCTTTTTGAAAGCTTAAACATTGAGCTTAAAGTTACTTTCAAAATGATTAAAGTCAAACTTTAACATTCTCATTGATTGTTCAAAATAAATTCATTGCACATTTAAATAAACTCATTACATCTTTTAATGTACTCATGGCTTTTAGTAATCATCAAAATCAAAAGGATTGGGGCATATAATTTTTCAATAATCTTCCAACAATCTCCCCCTTTTTGATGATGACAAAAACATTGAGTTTATGCATGATTGATTAGTGAATTTATTTTGTTTTCATAGTTAGGCTTAGGCTCCCCCTGAATGAGGTAGCTCCCCCTATGAAACTTAAATAAATATCCCATTGTTTATCTCATTGATTAATTTGATTTTCTCATATGCATTTCAATCATAAAACTATAAAACTCTCCCCCTTTTTTGTTATCAACAAAAAGGTAGAGAAGCATAAACATTCATTCATTCGTTGAAAGAAGGAAATACATTGAGTAATCAAAATAGACATTCATTTCATCAAAAGGTCTAATACATCAAATGTTAATACATTGATATCAAAATGTAAACATAACAATAATTTCAATACATAGCAAGGATTGACATTAGAAATGAGTTCTAACAATCCTAGTCAAATGATCTATTATGTTCTTCATTCCATCTGATTGGATTTTTACATAGTCTTTGAGCCTCTCATCTACAAAGGTGCAAGCAGTCAAAATCTTGTCTTGTAGCTCCGCATTGCACTTTGAGTAGGTTTCTCCATCTCCGCAATATCTTTAAGTTCTTCAAAATATTTTTGAGATCTCCACTTAAAGATGAAGAAGAGCTGAGAGTAGACTCAATTTTAGTGATTCGATCATCCAATGAATATAGAGTCTCCTTTAAATTCATGAACTTATTCTCAAACTCTGATTTAAGTTTTTCTGACTGATCATCAAATAGTCTTTGAGTTGCTTTAATTGTAGATCTGAGAAGCCAGCAGAAGAGATGAAGCTTGATCAAATAATGAGCGGGGGTGGAGCAGGTGCAGAAGTAGGAGGGCTCGGAGGTGCAGGTGAAGGATGTCTAACTGATGGTCCTGGTGCCTCAACATCCGTAGCTCTCTCTTCTATCAATCCTTTCCTCTCCCATTTCCATTTCTTAATAAAACCCATCCGATGAATGGTGGCCAAGCTATAAAAGTCTGTATGTCTCAGATTCCTCATTGGCTCACTGTCAGAAATAACAATCCTTGACTCTGAAAGATCTTGGTGAGAATCATACCATAGGGCAGGCTAGACTTTCCTTTTTCCTCCACAGTCTGCAATGTACCAAAGAATCATACTGGGAAGGTTTATAGGTTTGCCCGTAATGGCATCCATCACAAAGATATCTCTTTCAGATACATAATCAAATCTTCCTATCTTTGGAAAAGTATCCTACTGCAAATGTTATGAAGTAATCTCAGTTCTAATGAAAGTTGGTTGGCAAAACCTCTTCAAATCCGACAACATCCCGGTTTAATAATCTAGCAAAGCGGGGCTTCGGTCTTCAGAAGAAAATGTGGCAGTCCTGATAAGGGTAGATCCAATAGTCTAGACAGAAGCTCTACAGTCACAGAGATCCTATTTCCTCTCACATTGCTTATGAGACCATGATCTCCTCTAGACAAATTCTTATAAAACTCCTTTACAGAGAGGGATAAGTGGGCAATCCAGGGAACATATCTTCTCCCATCCCATTTCTATCAATTGTCTCCCAATAAAAATCCCTCTGCCTCAAAAAGTTCAAAATCCACTTTCTACCCGTTGTATGATTCTATCTGCTAATCTATCTACCTGAGTAGAAGCAGCAGCTGGAGAAGCATTGGAGGAAGAAGAAGATGAAGAATCCGTGCTTGGAGAAGGCTCACGCACCGGACGCCTCACCGTCTTCCTCACGGCTCGCTTCCTCTTCACACCGGCCGCAGCAAGATTGGAACCTCGAGTTTTGGGTGCCATTGGTCGATTGGAAGTATAATCAGTGATTTTGGGTTTGGAAGGTCTGGAGATATTTGGAGAGAGTATTTTGAGAGATTGGAAAGTTTGAAATGAACGGCGAGTCGACTCTGCCCTAGATAAATCAACCTGGGACCACTTCGAGTCGGCTCGCGCAAAGCAGGGGTCGACTCCGGACAGTCACAGAAAACCATCCCGACTTGGAGTCGACTCGCGCCGAGAGGGGTCGACCCGAGAGTTTCAGTCGAAACCAGGAGTCGACTCCGATACGCACCGAGTCGGCTCCGAGACCATTTCAGAGCAAAAACATGAAATTTCTGAAATGTGTCCGGAATTTGATCATAAAAATTGATAAAATAATCATTGAATATGAATGGATCAATTAGATATGAATTCTAGATAAGATTTCCTTAAAGATCAAGGATTTGAAAGAATCTTAGATAAAATTTCCTTAGGGGTTTCAAATTCATTCTAATGGATCACAATCCCTAACTCTCCTCTAAGATAACAGAATCTTTCTTCACTTAAAGGTTTTGTAAATATGTCTGCTAATTGTTCTTCAGTGTTAACATAATCAAGACATATTTCATTATTTGCTACATGTTCTCTTATAAAATGATATCTAATTTCTATGTGTTTGGTTCTTGAATGTTGAATTGGATTCTTTGTTAGATTAATTGCACTTGTGTTATCACATCTTATAGGTGTTTATCAAGTGTGATACCATAGTCTTCAAGTTGTCGCTTAATCCATAGGATTTGAGCACAGCAACTTCCAGCTGCTACATATTCAGCTTCAGTAGTTGATAATGCAACTGAATTTTGCTTTTTGCTAAACCATGAGATTAAGTTACTTCCTAAGAATTGGCATGCACCACTTGTGCTTTTTCTATCTAACTTACATCCAGCATAATCAGAATCAGTGTATGCAATCAGATTTAATGTGGAGTCTCTAGAATACCATAAACCTACATTTTTTGTTCCAC
Organism: Calamus simplicifolius; assembly: GCA_900491605.1. Classification (NCBI taxonomy): domain Eukaryota; kingdom Viridiplantae; phylum Streptophyta; class Magnoliopsida; order Arecales; family Arecaceae; genus Calamus; species Calamus simplicifolius. The sequence goes on along the minus strand of UESW01004571.1, from coordinate 355,663 downwards.
TTACATATCTTAGTATTCTTTTAACAGCAATTAAATGTGATTCTTTAGGTTCTGACTGAAATCTAGCACATAAGCAAACAGCAAACATTATGTCTGGTCTACTTGCAGTTAAGTAAAGTAGGGATCCGATTATACCTCGATAATATTTTTGATCAACCTTCTTACCTTCTTCATCTTTGTCCAGCTTGCATGAAGGACTCATTGGTGTTCCGAGGGGTTTAATTGATTCCATACCAAACTTCTTTAGGATTTCTCTTGTGTATTTTGTTTGGTTGATGAAGATTCCCTCTTTGCTTTGTTTGATTTGGAGTCCAAGGAAGAAGTTGAGTTCTCCCATCATGCTCATTTCAAATTCTCCCTGCATCAACTTAGCAAACTCTTGACATAGAGAATTGTTAGTAGCACCAAAATAATGTCATCAACATATATTTGAACTACTAATAAATCTTTACCTTTTCTTTTCAAAAACAAAGTTTTATCAACATTTCCTCTTATAAAATCATTTTCAATTAAGAATTTACTTAATCTATCATACCAAGCTCTAGGTGCTTGTTTCAAACCATATAATGCTTTGTGCAATTTAAAAACGTGATTTGAAAATTCGTGATCTTCAAAACCTGGTGGTTGTTCTACATAAACTTCTTCATTTATAAATCCATTTAAAAATGCACTTTTACATCCATTTGAAATAAGTTAAAATTCATATGACATGCAAATGCAAGTAATAGCCTAATGGCTTCTAATCTAGCTACTGGTGCAAAGGTTTCATCAAAATCAATACCTTCTTCTTGATTATATCCTTTTGCAACTAATCTAGCTTTGTTTCTAATTACTATGCCATTTTCATCTAGTTTATTTCTAAATATCCATTTTGATCCTATAACTGAATGATTTTTAGGTCTTTCAACTAAAGTCCATACATTATTTCTTGTAAATTGATTTAATTCTTCTTGCATTGCTAACATCCAATTATTATCTTTTTCAGCTTCTTCAATAGTTTTAGGTTCAATTTGTGATACAAATGCAAGATGATTACTAATATTTCTCATGGATGATCTAGTTCTTATTCCTTGAGATGGATCACCTATAATCAATTCCTTAGGATGACTATAAGCATATCTCCAATCCCTAGGTAGATCTACATCATTATGATTAGCGTTAGTATCATCATCCTTAGGTGAATCATTATCTTTAGCTTCTTGCTCTTGATCTAAAGATACATCAATATTTAATTTTTCAAGATCTTTTCAATTATGTTTGTATCTTCCTCATCATCAAATTTTTCAGAACTGAGTTGCTAAAGATTCATCAAAAACTACATGAATTGATTCTTCAACAACTAAAGTTTTCTTGTTAAATACTCTATATGCTTTACTAGTTATTGAGTATCCTAAGAATATTCCTTCATCAGATTTAGCATCAAATTTGCCTAAATTGTTTTTACCATTATTGTGAACAAAACATTTACAACCAAATGCATGAAAATATTTTATATTGGGTTTTCTTCATGCCATAATTCATAAGGTGTTTTCTTTAAAATAGGTCTTATTAAGGCTCTATTTAAGATGTAACATGCTGTGTTAATAGCTTCCGCCCAAAAGTATTTCGGGAGTTTACTTTCACATAGCATGGTACGGGCCATGTCTTCTAGAGTCCTATTTTTCCTTTCAACTACACCATTTTGTTGTGGGGTCCTAGGTGCAGAAAAATTATGATTAATACCATTTTCATTGCAAAAACTTTCAAATAAGTGATTTTCAAATTCAGTTCCATGATCACTTCTTAGAGATACTATGGTAGTGTTTTTCTCATTTGTTACTTTCTTGAAGAATTTCATGAATATCGAGAAAGTCTCATCTTTGTGAGCTAAAAACATTACCCAAGTGAATCTAGAGTAATCATCTACTATCACAAGACCATATTTCTTTCCTCCTAGACTTGTGGTTCTAGTTGGTCCAAAAAGGTCCATGTGAAGTAGCTCTAATGGCCTAGAAGTTGAAACAATGTTTTTAGATTTGAAAGAACTTCTAGTTTGTTTTCCAAACTGACATGCATCACATATTTTGTTATTTTCAAAATCTAATTTAGGTAAGCCTTTTACTAAATCCATTTTAATTAGTTTTGAAATCAAGTGTGTGCTTGCGTGACCTAATCTTCGATGCCACAACCAACCAATCTCATTCATATTAGCATTATTTGCAACTAAGCAATGATTATTTGTAGACAATTTGTCTAAGTCAATCATATATACATTGCCATTTCTATATCCAATAAAAACAATGCTATTATCAATGGGATTAGCTACAGTGCATAAAGAAGATTCAAAAGATACTTTAAAACCTTTATCACATAATTGACTTATACTAATTAAATTATGTTTTAAACCATCAACATAAAGTACATTCTCAATAAATGTGGAGGGAGTTATTTGAATGTTACCAAACCCCAAGATTTGGCCTTTGCCATTGTCGCCAAATGTAACAACTCCTCCTTTCTTTTCTTCTAGGGTGATGAATTCATTCTTTGTCACCCGTCATATGTCTTGAGCAGCCACTATCAAGATACCACTTTCTCTTTGATCTCTTGGCCACAAGACATTCCTGCAATGAAATCAGACTTTATGTTTAGGTACCCAAGCTTTCTTGGGTCCTTCATGGTTAGTACCAACAAATATTGTTCCTTTCGGAACCCATATTTTCTTTCCTTTAATATTTAATTTTTACTTGGTTTTAGAATTTTACATTCATATGATTTGTGTCCTGTTTGATTACATTTAAAGCATGTAAATTACTTTGGCCAGCACTTACAAAAATATTTTTAAGTGATTTTTGTTTCCTTAAAGTGTTATATCCTAATCCGGCTTTGTCAAAAACTGCTTTTTGACTATTTAACAACATGTCTAATTTAATTGAACTTAATGTAAACTTATCAACTATGTTTTTATGTTTTTCAACTCATTCTTTAGTTTATCTTTTTCATTTGAGATTGATTCCTTTTCATTCATTAAAATTTCATTTTCAGATTTAAGTTTCTTAATTTCATTGTTAAGATTTTCCTTTTCATGAATGAAGGCTAAGTTTTCATTTTTCAAAAACTTGTATTTCTTTTTCAAGATTTTAAAATCACTAACAAGTTCATTAAATGCATCAAAAAGTTCATCAAAGGCAAATTCATCGCAAGGGTTGTCGGAACTTACCTCGTCATTGTCGTCCGCCATAAAGCATACGTTTGCGACTTCCTTTTGTTCTTCTTCTTCGGAAGAAGATTCCTCGCTGTCACTCCATGTCGCCATATAAGCCTTCTTCTTCTTTTTGTAGGCTTTCTTCAATCTAGGACATTCATTTCTAAAGTGCCCCGGTTTATTACATTCATAGCACGTCAAGGGGTCTTTCTCTTTTTCCTTGTCCTTGTCCTTAATCTTATCCTTTTCTCCTTCCCACTTAGCTCCAAATTTTTTCTTGTGGAAGGGTTTCTTTTTCCTCATAAATCTCTTAAATTTCTTTGCCAAGAGAGCAGTCTCTTCATCATTATCATCATCATCATCACTGCTGCTCTCTTCTTCCTTTGCAGCTTTGAGGGCAATTACTTCTTTTTCTTTGAATCCTCCTCAACATGCTGCCTCATGGTCAGCTCATGGGTCATAAGGGATCCTAGAAGCTCCTCTAAGGGTAAAGTGTTGAGGTCCTTAGCTTCTTGGATTGCAGTCATTTTTGCTTCCCATGATCTTGGTAATGACCTAAGAATTTTCGAACAAGTTCAGAGTTAGTATATGTCTTACCAAGACTTTTTAAACCATTTACAATATCAGTGAATCTAGTGTACATGCATGCAATGGTTTCAGATTGTTCCATGCTAAATAATTCATATTTGTGACAAGAATATTTATTTTGGATTCTTTCACTTGGTTGGTACCCTCATGGGTAACCTCTAATCTATCCCAAATCTCCTTTGCGGAATTACAAGTGGAGATTCTATTGAATTCATTAGCATCTAAGGAGCAATATAAAACATTCATGGCCTTAGCATTGAGCTGTGCCATCTTCCTATCATTATCATTCCAGTCCCTTTCGGGCTTAGGAACAATAGTGCCATCTATAACGTGTGTGGGTGTACTAGGTCCATTATTATAACACCCCAAAGCTCATAATCAGAAGCTTGAATGAATATCCTCATTCTAGCTTTCCAATAAGAATAGTTTGAGCCATTAAAAAGTGGAGGTCTATTCGTAGAATGACCTTCAGCAAATGAACCAACTTGTGTTGCCATTTGGAACTTTAGCTCTTGATCGTGTGATCAAAATCTAATGAGCACTAGCTCTGATACCAATTGTTGGCCCAGATGACAACCCAAGAGGGGGGGTGAATTGGGTTTTTAAAAAATTAGCCTTTTTAAATTATTTAGCTTGAGATGAAAGAAGGCAAATGCAAAGTAAAGATAAATTGCAGTGAATAAACAGAGATAGAGATAGAGACAATCGATCACGGCAAACACAAAGGATTTTATAGTGGTTCGGTGTATCCAACACCTACGTCCACTCCCAAGATTCACTTGGGTCCACACTATAATCACCCTAGATTACAGCAGAGTTGTTTTACAAGCTTACAACTCGAACTTGTTATTTTCCCGGGCGCACAACGAACCCAGCTAGTTTTCAAGGGCTCACCAGCACAAAAACCCTTTAACCCAAGCTTAATCAAGCTTGAACTGAGGTAAGACTACCTCCTCTAGTTCAATCCCTCATATTGAACTAGGCACAAAGAATAGAAATATGTTTGTTTAGTTACAATGGCTCCTTAATGAGCAGATTAACAAAAGTAAGAATAGAGTTTAGATAAGCCTGATTTGCAGTTGGTTGGCTTTGAGCTTTTCTTCTTTTCTTCAACTCCTTTGAGGTGTAAATCGGCCTCGGCATGAATTCTCCACGGAATGAGTGTTGGAGTTGATTTGGGCTTTTCCTCTTTTCTTTGAGTGGTGGAAATCACTTGAGATGCACTTGGATTTCTTCTGAAGCTTCCTTGGATAGTAGAGCTTGAGCACAAAAGGAGCTTACTTTGATTTCACACTCTTTCTTTCACTCTATTTTGAATCATGGATTTTTTCAGCTAACGCTCTGTTTTTCCGATTTTTCCTTTCTTTTTCTTTGAAATAAATATCTCTCTATTTTTCTCTCTTGGATTTGAAAACGGCTTCTCTATTTATAGATTCTGCAAGAATATAGCCGTTAGACACAAAGAAAAATAGCCGTTAATCAAAAATCTTACCGTTGGAACTGAGTTGGCATCCGTAAAAATATCGCCCAGATTTGCTGGAGTCGACTCATGCTTTTCCGAGTCGGCTCGAGCTCGTGATACTAAAAATAGAAATGCTCATAAAGGTTAGGGGTCGACTCACCAAAAGTAAAGTGTCGACTCCTGAAAGTCGGGGGTCGACTCATGAAAAACTGGGGGTCGACTCGCGAAGTGCTCAGAAAAACACACCTCTGGTGTCTGAGCGGAGTCGACTCGAACAGTCATGGAGTCGGCTCGACAGAATCAAGGGTCGACTCGATAAATTTCATGGGTCGACTCGAGACAGATGCATATTTCTGTACACTGTGTGGAGTCGACTCTGAAACTCAAGAGTCGGCTCCGGAACGTATCAAAAATCAGAAACTTTTCTGATTGACATTAAAATCGTTCCAGATTCATTTTAATTCATTGTTTTGACTTGAATTCAATAAAATTGACATTAAGAATTAATTCAAGAACTATTCCAAAAACTCATTGATTAAAACATGAATTATAAAATTTCTTTTTGAAAGTTTAAACATTGAGCTTAAAGTTACTTTCAAAAATGATTAAAGTCAAACTTTAACATTCTCATTGATTGTTCAAAATAAATTCATAGCTTATTTGAGTAAACTCATTACATCTTTTAATGAACTCAATGGCTTTTAGTAATCATCAAAATCAAAAGGATTGGGGCATATAATTTTTAATAATCTTCCAACACTCTCGTATAAGATGAAACCAGCGCAGTATGTGCTTGGTGCGCTGATGTGCTCGTGGTTCCTTTGCTTGAGCTATGGCACCAGTGCTGTCACTGTACAACAGGACTGGTCCATCTATGGAAGGTTCCACTCCAAGCTCGGAGATGAACTTTCGCAGCCACACAGCTTCTTTCGTAGCATCTGATGCAGCGATGTACTCTGCATCGCACACTGAATCTGCCACTGTATGTTGCTTAAAACTTTTTCAGCAAATAGCTCCACCATTTAGGATAAACACGAAACCTGATACACTTTTGCTATCATCATGATCTGATTGAAATTGAAATCAGTATATCCAACAAGTTTCAAATCAGACTCTCCATAGACTAACCACTGGTCATAATAAATAAATTATGATAATTGAAAGTTTAAGAATAAAAAAATCGAATAAATGTTTAAAGATTAAAAATATATTTTAATCTTAAAAAATAATTAAATCTAGTATCTTTCATTTATATATAAATACTTTGATTTAGAGATATTTTAAGGTATTTTAAAAATTTCTAATAGATTTGATTTAGTATATGAATTTGATTTAAGGGTATTTTAAAAATTTGAAGGATAATCTATTTGTCATATCAAACACAGTAATCAATATTATTATACCATTACCTGTGCATACCAAACACAGATAATCCATCGGTAATCTATCTTATAGGTAATCTACATTAACATTCAGGAGGCAATGCACCAAACGCATTAACATCTACCAAACATTGGTGGTGTTGCTACCAAATCACTTTTGGGGAGCGACGGACGAAAGAGGAGCTTCGTGGGCCTTCAAAAGTATGACAGGATCGCCTCCTTTAGCTGGAAACCTACAAGAAAAGTTTCAGACTGGTGGTGCCGGTGGGGACCCTCTGACGCTCAAGTCAGCGATCTGGAGAACATGGATTTTTTAATGAAAGAGTAGAGATTGAGTCCCCCTCCTCGTTGTGAGTCGAGGTCTTTATATACCTGTTCGGGAGTCCCTCTTACCCTTCGAGGATAATCGTCAGATCATGCCTTCCGCCAAGATCGGCTCCGTTAATGGTAGGTGGGCGAATAGCCGCTAAACTCGTGCCCTAAATATCAACAACTGTGTTGAGATAATGTAGAATTGAGTATCCCACGTTCTCCTATTTTGCAGTTGGATAACGCAGAGTCCCACGTTCTCCTACTTAGACCAAGTCACTCTACGTGTCCCATGTTTATCTGTTCGTGGGTTTTATGTCCCATGTTTATCTGTACGTGGGCTAATTAGTTTCGTACATTATTAGATAGTGGGTAACGTGCCTCTAATTTCTTGCTGCACGATGTTTCTTTCATCTCTATTTAAACCTCTGTAAATGACATCATTCGATATAATGAAATGCAAGTTTATCCTTTTATTTTCTGCCTTCTCCCAAAATTATCCTTAGCAATTTTATTTTCCTTCTCAACTTTCTAACCATCGTTGAGGAAGTCCCTACTTTCAAAATCTATTAGTCCTGTATCTCTTCTTTTTATCAAGTGGTATCAGAGCCAATGGCATTCAACAGCAATACCATCAACCCGGTGATTCCAATATTCAAAGGAGAAGGCTATGATTTTAGAGCAAAAAGATGAAGACTCTTTTTATCTCACAAGATTTGTGGGAATTGGTGGAGAAAGGCCTACCAGAGGAAGGAGCATTAAAGCCAGAGAATATAAAAAAGGATGCCAAAGCTCTCTTCTTCATTCAACAGGCTATTGGTGATGCAATTTTTCCTCGAATTTCAGCAGCTACAACCTCTAAAGATGCTTGGGATTTGTTGCAAGAAGAATATCAAGGTAATGTTAAGTTATTAACTGTCAAACTCCAAACTCTTCGTCGAAAATTTGAGACATTGAGCATGAAAGATGATGATTCTTTAGATCAGTTTTTTTCCAAAGTTCTAGAAATTGTTAATCAAATGAGAATTTATGGTGAAGATTTATCTGATCAAAGAGTTGTTGAAAAAATATTACGAAGTTTTTCAGTTAAGTATGATCATATTGTAGCTGCTATAGAAGAATCCAAGGATATAACCAAACTTTCAGTTAGTGCATTACTTGGCTCTCTTCAGTCACATGATGACAGATTGAAAAGGTCCAATGAAAGTACAGTGGAAAAAGCCTTTCATTCTAAGGTGAATGCTCCAAAGGAAAGCATCAATCAGCATTGTACACCAAGAAATAGAGGAGGTTCTTTTCGAGGCAGAAGAGGTGGAGGACGTCTTGGTAAAGTTTATCAGAATCGCAATGAAGGTAACAGCCAAGGTGAAAATTTTAAACCTTTTCAGTGTAATTATTGCAAGAGATATGGTCATATTGAAAGGTTTTGTCGGATAAAGGAAAGTAATGAAAAGGGTGAAATCTCTAAGCCTTTTCTTTGTCATTTTTGCAAAAAGTATGGCCACATTGAGCGTTTTTGTAGATTGAAAGAAAAACATGCAAATTTTGCAGAAGAACATGAAAAGGGGTCAAATGAAAATTTATTTCTTGCATGCTTTACTGCAAAAGAATGTCCTAAAGAAGTTTGGTACATTGATAGTGGATGCAGCAATCATATGACAGGTCGTGCAGAGATCTTTTCTTATTTGGACAAATCTATTACTACAAAGGTAAAAATGGGTGATGGTAATGTTCGAGAAGCTCATGGGAAAGGTACTGTGAAACTTGATTTCTATGGCTTGAAATCAATTGAAAATGTTTTATATGTTCCTGACTTGAAGTCTAATTTGTTGAGTGTTGGGCAATTTTTAACTGAAGGTTATTCACTTGTTTTTGAAGATTTAAGATGTCGTGTTTATGATAATTCTAAGAGTTCACTTATTATTGAGATACCTATGATTGAAAATAAACTTTTCTCTCTAAGTCTTGATCATGCCTTGAATGTCTCATTAGCAAATGATAATGTGTTATGGCATCATAGATATGGACATTTGGGTTATCACAATTTGGAGCTTTTATCAAAAAGGAATATGGTGTATGGGTTGCCTAGAATTATGAAGAATGATCATATATGTGAGAGTTGTGTGCTTGGAAAGCATCACAGGGATGTTTTTCCAAAAGGAAAGGCTTGGCAGGCCTCAAAACCACTTGAACTGGTGCATGCAGATTTATGCGGACCAATGCAATCTCCATCCTTAGACAATAGCAAGTATTTTATTATTTTTGTTGATGATTTTAGCAGAATCATATGGGTATATTTTGTTAAAGAAAAGTCAGATAGCTTCTCTGTATTCAAAAGGTTTAAATGCTTTGTTGAAAAGAATAGTGGCCATGCATTAAAGGTATTGCGAACCGATAGGGGTGGAGAATTTCTTTCAAAAGAATTCACTCTTTTTTGTGAAGATAATGGCATTCACAGGCAATTGACTGCAAGCTTCACACCACAACAAAATGGAGTAGCAGAACGAAAGAATAGGAGTCTTATTGAGATGGCAAAAAGCATGATTAAAGCAAAAGGGCTTCCTAACAATTTCTGGGTCGAAGCAGTTCATACAGCTGCCTATATACTCAATTGTAGCCCCACATCTTCACTTCAAGGCATAACACCATTTGAAGCTTGGCATGGATGGAGACCAAAGGTAACTCATTTTAGAGTATTTGGGTGTCTTGCTTATGTTCACATTCCATCTCAAAAAAGGAAAAAATTAGATGATAACAGTATGAAATGCATCTTTATTGGTTATAGTATTGAAAGCAAGGCTTATCGGTTTTATAATCCTATAACTCAAAGGCTTGTTGTTAGCCGGGATGTGATATTTGATGAGCAGAATGCATGGAATTGGAATGAATTACAGAATACAGCAATAGGTGGAGCTCAAGCTAAAGAAACATCAGTGGCCTTTGATGATGAAAGTGAAGATTTAACTGATCCAAATCAATCTTCACCAAGGTCAACACCTGTGTAGTCTACACTTGTGAGTTCTCCTTATTTATCATCTTCTGAATATCCCCCAAGAAAGATAAAATCCTTGATTGATATATATGAAAGATGTCAGTTTACTTCTGTTGATGAACCAAGCTGTTTTGAAGAAGCAATAAAGCATAAAGAATGGAGCAAAGCTATGGATGATGAAATTTCAGCATTAATAAAAAATGGTACTTGGAAGCTCATGGATCTACCACCTAACCATGAAGCTATTGGTTTAAAATGGATATACAAAATCAAATACAAAGCAGATGGATCAATCCAAAAATTTAAAGCAAGGATTGTTGCAAAGGGCTATATGCAGCGAGAAGGTATTGATTTTGCAGAAACATATGCTCCAGTAGCTAGATTTGATACAATTAGAACAATTTTATCTATAGCTGCTCATTATCAATGGAATGTTTTTCAACTTGATGTCAAATCAGCCTTTTTGAATGGTTTTTTGGATGAAGTATATGTGCAGCAACCACAGGGCTATGAAGTTGTTAATGAAGAAAAGAAGGTGTATTGATTACGGAAGGCACTTTATGGACTTAAGCAGGCACCTAGAGCATGGTATGAAAGGATTGATCAGCACTTTGTACAGAATGGCTTTCAAAGGAGCAAAAGTGAGCCCACCTTATATGTCAAGTCAAAAGGTACAAATATTCTTATGGTTTGTTTATATGTTGATGACTTGGTATATACCGAGTAGTGATAAACTGATTGCAGAATTTAAAAATAGTATGATTAAAAATTTTGAGATGTCAGATCTTGGCTTGATGAATTACTTTCTTGGTTTGGAAGTAAAACAATTTGGTGATGAAATTTTTGTCTCTCAAGAGAAGTATGTGAAAGATCTTCTTCAGAAATTTGCAATGTCTGATTGCAAGCCAATGAAGACTCCAATGAACACTTGTGAGAAATTTAACCAAAATGATGGAGAAGAACAGATTGATGCACATATGTACAAGAGTCTAATTGGAAGTTTGCTATATCTCACAAATACTCGTCCAGACATTATGTATGCAACAAGTTTGCTATCAAGGTTCATGCAAAGTCCAAGCAAAATTCATCTTGTGGCAGCGAAAATAGTGTTGAGATACTTAAAAGGAACTATTACCTATGGTATTTCATACACTAATGCTAATAATTTATCTTTGTATGGTTTTTCTGATAGTGATTGGGCAGGTTTAGTTGATGATCAAAAAAGCACTTCTAGTTACATCTTCACCTTGGATCTGGAGCAATATCTTGGAGTTCAAAGAAATAAAGTACTATAGCACTATCATCATCTGAAGCTGAGTACGTAGCCGTTACTGCTGCAGCTTGTCATGCTATCTGGTTGCGTAGAGTATTGGAGGATTTAAAACTATCACAAAAGGGCCCAACTACTATCAACTGTGACAATCAATCCATAATTGCAATGACAAAGAATCCAGTGTTTCATCAGCGAACAAAGCACATTGAACTTCGGCATCATTTTGTTCGTGAACTAGTGACTAATGGAAGTATTGAATTGCAATTTTGCAACACCAAAGAACAATTAGCAAATATCTTCACAAAAGCATTGTCATTGGAAAGCTTTTTATATTTAAGAGAAAAATTGGGAGTATCTGCATTAAGGGGGAGTGTTGAGATAATGCAGAATTGAGTATCCCACGTTTTCCTATTTTGCAGTTGGATAACGCAGAGTCCCACGTTCTCCTACTTAACCAAGTCACTCTACGTGTCCCATGTTTATCTGTTTGTGGGTTTTATGTGTCCCATGTTTATCTGTACGTGGGCTAATTAGTTTTGCACGTTATTAGATAGTGGGTAACGTGCCTCTAATTTCTTGCTGCACGATGTTTCTTTCATCTCTATTTAAACCTCTGTAAATGACATCATTCGATATAATGAAATGCAAGTTTATCCTTTTATTTTTTGCCTTCTCCCAAAATTATCCTTAGCAATTTTATTTTTCTTCTCAACTTTCTAACCATCGTTGAGGAAGTCCTTACTTTCAAAATATGTTAGTCCCGTATCTCTTCTTTTTATCAGTCCATAGTATTTCGGTAACCACCCGCGATTTTGGCAAAAGAGAAATGGGTTGGCGGGCCACATGGAAGTCCTGCATGAACAGTGATAGGTAATAAAGTTAGTCACGTGGGCCCCAAGGTGCAGCCATTGGGGCAGAAGATGACGCTCAGAGTTGGAGCCAGCTGTCCCTCATAGAGAATTAATTACGGAGTGCTTGCATGGCACTATTCACATGTATTCATGTGCATGGTACTGTTCACGAGTAGGCCGAGGGGGAAGTCCGAGGCCGAGTGCTGTGGGAGCCGAGGCTGGTTTCATGTAGAGAGAAAAGGTGGTGGTGGTCGAGTGGGAGTTAAGGCGGAGGCCGTTGAGGCCGAGAGGGAAGTATTGTGGCCAACGTGGCAGCCGTAAATGCTTTAATACAGAGAAAATAAGGTAATAAATGCCTTAGAGCAACGAGGCCTTTATGAGGCCATAAATGCCTTAATAAATAAAGCAATAAATGTCTTAGAGCAAGTAGATGCACGTGGCCTTTGAGGCCATAAATGCTTTGGTGCTAGAGATGTCGTGGCCGCGGTAGCTTTGTGGAGCCGAGGGCCGAGGCCGAGGCCGAAACCGACTTAGAGGAGGCGGACGAGGCCGACTTGGAAATTATTGTCCCAAAGGAAAAAGGGTCACGTTACGTGCGTGGGTTCTCCTAAGGGCCATCTTCCAAAAATTATTGTCTTTATTGCCCATGGGGTCAACTGGCCCTATCAAATGCCCCCCATACTCCTGAGCTTGTGTTGCCCGCTTTAGCTAAGCGAAAGGAGTGCAGGACTTTTTACCTTGGCATCTACCCTTTCCTATCAACTTCAAATATGATTCCTTCCAGGTGGGGAAACCCCTTTCCTTTTGCGCTGCTTGTGTACACATCTTCACGCTCTTGGGAGCCATGATTTTTCCTGTTCAAAAAACTTTAAGCATAGTTTAAAGGTAATTTGGTTACCCTTGACTGGCAGCCCCAGTAATCCTCTCTCTATGCAGAGCCTGAAAGCGGATGCCCGTCAACTATGAGTTGGGGAGTCAGTTTCTCCTAACTCTGAGTTGACTTTGGGTCTTCTACCTTTGTCATAAAATTTGGAAGTGGGTGCCCATCAACTGTGAGCTGGGAAGTTGGCCTCTCCCAACTATGAGTTGTCTTGGGGCTTCTTGATGACTGAAAGTGACCAGTAATATATTACAGGTATATAATTTAGATAAAGGTCTTACTCGATTGGCCATTGGCCATTGAGGCAGAGTTAGAGCCGCTATGAAGCCGTTGAGGTTGTGATAAAGCTGCTGAAGTTGTAATGAGGCTACGAAGGCAGATGAATGGAGCCGCTAAGGCTAATAGAGCCATTGTGACTGCAATAAAACCGCCTAGAGGGTTTTGTAGCCGGCCCGAGTGGTGACCCGAGAGTTGCTGAAGTCGTTGGGTTCCTTTTAACCCCGAAGGGTAACCTGAGAGTTGGAGAGTCGTCAGGTGCCTCTTCCCCTATGCCAACGATCTTTGTCGCCAACGCTAAGTTAGTTTTCGGTCTTTGGTGCCGAGCTGGCCTCGAGCTTGAGTGCCGATGGTACATCGGGCTTTAGGTACCGAGCTAGAATCGGGCTTTAGTGCCAATGGTACATCGGGCTTTGAGTGCCGAGTTGGAGTCGAGCTTTAGTGTGATGGTACATTGGGCTTTGAGTGCCGAGCTAGAGTCGGGCTTTAGCGCCGATGGTACATCAGGCTTTTGAGTGCCGATCGGAGTCGGGCTTGAGTGCCGATGGTACATCGGGCTTTAAGTGCCAAGCTAGAGTCGGGCTTTAGTATCGATGGTACATCCAGCTTTGAGTGTCGAGCTAGAGTCGGGCTTTAGGTGCCAACGCGGAGTCGGGCTTCAAGTACCGATGGTACATCGGGCTTTGAGTGCCGAGCTGGAGTCGGGCTTCAGGTGCAGACGCAGAGTTGGGCTTTTGAGTGCCGAGCTGGAATCGGGCTTCAGGTGCCGACGTGGAGTCGAGCTTCAAGTGCCGATGGTACATCGGGCTTTGAGTGCCGAGCTGGAGTCGGGCTTCAAGTGCCGACGCGGAGTCGGGCTTTAGGTGCCGATGCGGAATCCGTCTTGAATGTTGATACAGAGTCGGTCTTCCCTGCATGACATTTTCAAGTATCAATGAAAGAAATACTATTAAGTATGGTGTACTTAGCTTTTGTAGCACCCTTTTTCCTATGCTAATTTGGGTACTTCAGTCCGTTGATGGCCTGCCCCCTAAGGAATAAAGTTAGTTGGATTGGAGGTGTCATTGCCCTTACTTAGGCCTTGCCTCTCATTGGAGGCCGGGACGAGATGTCTGTGGCCAAAAAGAACTAGAAACCGAGACAAAGCTGAAGACTGATGAGAAAAGCCACGACAATTGACGGTCATTAAAGATGAGTGGCTGGGATAGTCCGTCGAGGATATTGCTGAGAGTTGATATCAGTGGAAAAAAAAGGCATGAAGTTGCTGGGAGGGCCCTTTGCCTAGCTTCATCAGCCTTGCTGCTACGCTCTCTGCAACCATGCACACCTCCCGTACGCATGGCCATTTACTCACATGGCAGACTCTCCAAAGTGATGTGAATTAGAGTGAAGGAGGGAGAGAGAAAGGGCGTGAGGGAGAGTGGAAAGGTGGTGAGCTTGGTGTTCGACCTAGGTTTGCGGCAGAGGCGTCGGGGCTGCCTGAAGCTGAAAGCAAGAGTTGGCAGAGGGTAGCCGGAAGGCCGGGAGCAGAGCCGAGAGGCAGGAGTCTGTACGGAGGGGGCGCCGGGAAGCCGGGAGCCTCCTCGCGCGGAAGACGAAGCCTTGGAGCTTCCGAGAGGAGCTTGGGAGCAGCTGCGGGGTCTCTGTGCCAGGGCCCAGTTGCATGGGGAGGAGAAGACGAAGACAGGATCTAGAGATGGAGGCCCTCCGAGGCCGACGGAAGCTGGGCGAAGGGAGATGGGGGCCGAAGCGGAGCTCGGGCGTCTGCAGGAGACGAGAATGGCAGCCTCGGCAACTCGCTGGAGTCGGCAACTGGAGCCGAGGGGGAGCCCGGGAGGCAGCTGAGCTCGGGCGCAGGGGACCGGTGGCTGTTCGGGACATAGTCGGAAACGTCCATGGCTTCGTGCGGAGGAGAGCCTCGGGACGGAGCCAGGAGAAAGCCGTCCGCCAGTAGAGAGGAGATGGGAACCGCTGAAGGGGAGCTCGGGAGCTCGCTGGAGTCGTGGTCGGCAGCTGAGCTGGGAACTCGAGCGCTTGCAGGAGTTGGACTCGGGTCCGAAGACGCATGCATGGCCGAAGGAGCTGGAGCCGGGATCCACCGAGGCCGAGGGGGAGTCGGCGTGGGTCCGGAGGCGTCGCCAGCTGCCTGAGAGGCTGGAGGAGGCCGAGATGAGGCCGGACGAGGCCAAGACAGGGCAGCATCGGCTGCTTGGGAGGCCGAAGCAGAGTCGGGAACTTAGCTCTGGTTCTTTTCTTTCGGGAACAGTGGATTGGTTCTTGCCGGTGCCTTCCTCCACCAGCGTTGGTTTTGAAAGTAGCCTCCACTCCCCTCATTCGTGGTCTTTGGGAGGGTGTCTGGTCCTAGTTATAGCAGCTGATTGTGGCCGGAAGTCATCGTGCAACAGGGTATAAATTATGCCATATTTCTTGTCCGCTTGATTTGCTATGGGATGGTGGCTGGATGATGGATCCAAGAGCATCCAGAGGCGGCCGGGCTGCCCAGAGGTCGGTCGAGAGGAGCTTGAAGTAGGGAGCCCCCGTCCGGAGAGGACCAGGGAGAACTGGGAGCCGAAGGTCGCGACGAGGCTGCTAGGAGTTGGTGCCGAGCGGGACAACACGGAGACGTGCATGGCCTTATGCAGAGGATGGGAGTCGGGGGCTTTTCATGCGGGTTTAAGGTGGACCTCCTCGCTCTCACGGTCTCCCTCGTCTCCCTTGCCGAAGCCCCATTACGTGCATGCGACTTCATGCACGTAATGCACCTGGAACGGAGTCATTGCGGCAGTGGTTCTCTTATTGTCTCTGTCTCTTGACGAGGCCAACACTTGGGCTGGTGCCGAGGTGGAGGCTGAGCTTTTGAGGAAGCACCGTGGCCAACTGGAAGACGTCGGTCAACAGTCCCTTAATAATTTGTTGCTTGAGTTTCTCTTCTCTTCTATTCTCCCATTCGATGGAAGGAAATCTCTAGCGTCTCTCCCTCCTCCGATCTTAGTGGATTCGATTTGATACTCCGCCAGAGGTATGTTTCCTTCTCTCTTATCTTGAATTTTGAGGGGATGTTTGAGTAACAGAAGTCTTCCAAATTCTCACTGATCTGATCTGAGTCTTTATCTGAGATGGATTCTGAAGGACAAGAACTCGATGCAAGGACCCGACGATCTTAAGAATGAGGTGACTTGCAAAACTTCAACACAAATCTTGAGGCTTTTTGCTTCAGAGCAGAGACGAAGGCAGTCTCTGCCTCGGAACAGAGCTGGGAGGCAGATCGGGGCTGTTCGTGGAAGTGCCTGGGAGACGAGGCATCGCAGCCATCAAGGAGATCCGAAGGTAGCCCAGATGAGGAGACGGGTGGCCGGGGACGACCGGGAACAGAGGCCATCCAATCATGGCTGAAGCCGGAGAGCCTGGAAGCCGCCGGGGAGAACTCGAAAACCAAAGGCTAAGGGGAAGACGAGGCTAGCTTGGGAGGAGAGAGAAAAGGTGGTGGACTTGGGGAAGGCTGCCCTGGACCTGCGGGACCCTTCGAGAACTTGTCGGATACCGTCATTGTGGCCCATAGGGGCCCACTGGCCCCATCAGAGGGGATGATGGGACGAAGAGCTGGCCTTCTGTTGCTCAGCCCGTTGAAGGTGTCCCTCAGCATAACTGGCGAAAGCTTCTTGGATCTGGGGTTATCACCATCTTTATAATCCATCACTTTGATAAAAGGGGATGAGGATCTGCAAACTAGCATCGCTGACTGACCCCTTCCTGACGCGTCAATCTGTTGTGTCAAATCACTTTTGGAGATCGTCGGACGAAAGAGGAGCTTCGTGGGCCTTTAGAGGTATGACAGGATCGCCTCCTTTAGCCGGAAACCTGCAAGAAAAGTTTGGACCGGTGGTGCCGACGGGAACCCTCCGACGCTCAAGTCAGCGATATGGAGAATATGGATTTTTTAATGAAAGAGTAGAGATTGAGTTCCCCTCCTCATTATGAGTTGGGGTCTTTATATATCTGTTCGGGATTCCCTCTTACCCTTCGAGGATAATCGTCAGATCATGCCTTCCGCCAAGATCGGCTCCGTTAATGGTAGGTGGGTGAATAGCCGCTAAACTTGTGCCATGAATATCGACAACTATCCATAGTATTTCGGTAACCACCCGTGATTTTGGCAAAAAAGAAACATGTTAGCGGGCCACGTGGAAGTCATGCGTGAACAGCGATAGGTGATAAAGTTAGTCACATGGGCCCCAAGGTGCAGCCATTGGGACAGAAGATGACACTTGGAGTTGGAGCCAGCTGTCCCTCGTAGAGTGATGCGTGTCGTAGCGCAACGATTAAAACACCTTAATTTCACTATTAGAATAGTGAGAGTAAGGGATCGATTCCACATGGACTTTAGCGATTATCTTGAAATAAATTTATAAATTTATTTAAATAGATAAATAGTAATGCAAAATAATCAAGATGTTATCTATCTTATAAGAGCACGGCCCGTACCCGTAGATTATGACCCGTCCCTTTCAAGAATAGATCAGTCTAAAATTTTTTCCACATAAATATAATTTAATAACAATTAAACATGAATAAAAACTTTATTTCAATAATATCCAAGTATTTAAATCTAAAATTGACAAACTTTATTTTCTAGCATTAAGAAGGTAATAAAAAGCAATAAATTCTTCAAGAAGAACCTCCACACTCCGACCAGAACCTCCATAATCCCACGAACTCCTAGCAGCGCCTCAACGAATCCTCACAAGCCAGGACTCTTTACGGACGAACAGAGATACTCCAATCCACGGATGGCTGCCTGGACTTCTCACGGATGGCAATCTAGAGCAGAGCAACCTTCCACGGACACAGAACAGCCGGACGGATGCCTCACAAATCCACGGATGGCTCTTGAAGACTCCTAATTGCTCTCCCTGACTCCCACAATCGCCTGGAACAGAGCTTCTCACGGCCTGGAACAGAGCTTCTTACGGCTGCTTCTTCGATTGAGGAAGAAGAGATCTCCCCGAATCCCCCAATGGCCCTCGGGGACTCCTCCTTTGCTGCTATTTGTAGAAGCCCAGACGCGCTGAAGACGCAGCCCAGACGCAACATTGCCAAAACAGAGGACGTGGGTGGCGTGGAGAAAATTCTGGATAAATCGTGAATAAAATCCAAATTCCTTCAAGATAAATTTAATTTGTCCAATTTGATAACCTTCTATCCAATTTATTCCTTAATTGGTGGAGGAAAGATTAGATTTGATTAGGAGAAAATCGTGGAAAAGAAACTGATTTCTGTTGAGAAGATAACTATCAATTTGATTAAGATAACTATCAATTCCGGACTCATCTTAAATCCGATTTGAGTGCCATTTATGTCATTAAATTTTTAAAATCGAACTCTTTAAGTTGATAATATTTTTTACTAAAATATTATATAAAATATTAAATAATAATAGGTACGTTAAATTATTAATCAATATATTTAATGATAATTATTATGCGTTTATCACTCCCCCCAACTTGAATCTTACTCGTCCTCGAGCAAATAAGAAATTTAGAAATATGTACCAAGCTAGTCCAAGAATTGATAGTTATCTTAAAGTTCTTCTTAAAAATTTCTGGTTAGATCATAACGGAGGTACTTCATTGGATTATTAAGTTTACCCATTTAGTGATAAAGTGTAGTCCATAAGAATTTATAGAAGTCTTCCTTCACCAACTTTTCACTTCTCTAATTAAGTCTTCTAACTTAATTTGGGTTGGGTGTAATGTCTTTTGTAATTTAGTTGCCTTGTGTAAAGTCAGTGCAATGTCCTATCCCCTTGCTTTCCAATTAACCCTTGTAGCGAGCTTTAGGCCAATGGCTCCCAAACCAATTGGTTTTAGGGCATTAGGTGTAAAACACCCCTCGGACTTACTTACTCGAGTCAAAAAGGCTTTAGGTAAGACTGACTCTACTTAGGTTCTTTTACATTCTCACCTTTTTACGCGAACAACATCACTTTCTCAGGTGACGGGGCCCGGTTACTTAGTGAAAAATGTTTAAGAACCTAATTTATTAACTTTAAGAGAAATTTTTTTTTCTTTTTCTTTTCTTTTTTTTCTTTTCTTTTTTTTATTTTGAATGACATTTTCACCCATATCCTTATTAAGCAGATTGTACTATTAAGATCAGTGGTCAGGAGGGTCTGAAATTATTCTAAAATTTTTCTGGGCTAAACCCTACCTTTTATTAGGTTTTCTTAATAATTTATTCCTTAGTATTTCAAAAAAAATAATCTAACCATTAATTCATTAATAGCCTGCTTGATTAACTTCAAATCGAGACAGAATTTGGTACACACATCTGATTATAGTTTTTCTCGAGGATTTACTTATTCTTTTTCCTTCTCCCCCAAAAAACTTAATTTTCATTGTCCCTAATGGAAGAAAAATTAATTAATTTCAAGGAAAGATACTACCTGGTAGAGTATTTGAAGGTTGGAAGCTTCATTATTGCCATCTTCTTTCAATTTGCCTCTGTTGCTCTTCTCTGGTCATGCTAAAAAAACATACTAAAAGAATAAAAAGTTAAAAATAACTAATAAACTGGGTTGCCTCCCAAGAGCGTTAAGTTTAAAGTCTTCAGCCAGACTGTGCTACTTATTATGATAATATTGGGTTCACAAGATCAATTGATTCAATAATTTCTCCATTATTAATTTCTTCTATATATGGTTTCAAACGTTGCCATTTACTTTGAATGTATTTCCTTGCTTGGGGTCTTTAAGCTCTACAGCTCCATGGAGAAATACTTGAGTTACTATAAAAGGTCCATTCCATCGTGAACGAAGTTTTCTAGGGAAAAGATGTAATCTTGAATTGTAAAGTCATACTTTTTGATTTGGTTCAAAAATTTTTCTACTAATAAATTTGTCATGATATGCCTTGGTTCGTTCTTTATAAATTTTTGAACTCTCATATGCATCATTTTGTAGCTCTTCTAACTCATTTAATTGAAGTTTTCTATTGACACCTGTATTTTTCATATCATAATTAAATTGCTTGATGGCCCAAAATGCACGATGTTCTAATTCTACAGGTAAATGACAGGCTTTTCCAAATACGAGCCTATAAGGAGACATTCCTATGAGAGTTTTAAATGCAGTACGATAAGCCCATAATGCATCATCCAAACATTCTGACCAATCTTTCTATCAGGTCTCACCGTTTTCTCAAGGATATTTTTAATTACTCTATTTGATATTTCAATTTGGCCACTAGTTTGGGGATGATAAGGTGTAGCTACCTTATGAGTAATTCCATATTTGTTCATTAATCCTTCGAAATATCTATTCGTGAAATGTGTACCCCCATCACTAATTATAGCCCTTGGGCATCCAAAACGACTAAGGATATTATGCTGAATAAACTTGATTACAACTTTATGGTCATTGGTTCAAGTTGCCTTGGCTTCAATCCATTTTGACACATAATCAACTACAACTAGAATGTATTCAATCCAAAAGAGGAAGGAAATGGACCCATAAAATCAATACCCCATACATCAAAAATTTCTACAACCAAGATAGGGTTTAGGGGCATCATGTCTTTTCGAGATATATTTCCTGTTTGTTGACATTGGAGATAATTATGGCTAAATTCATGTACATCTTTAAAAAGAGTTGGCCAATAAAACCCACTTTGTAGTACGTTTGCTGCAGTTTTCTTTCCACTAAAATGTCCTCCACAGGCAAGAGAATGACAGAAGTTAAGTATACTTTTGAATTCACTCTCGGGAACACATCGCCTAATCACCTGATCTGAATAGTACTTAAATAATTCAGGGTCTTCCCAAAAGTAATATTTGACTTGTGAGAAAAATCTATCTTTTTCTTGTTTTGTCCAGTGGAAAGGTACTTTTCCTGTTGCCAAATAATTCACAATGTGGGCAAACCAGGAAGACTGCATTGGAAATTGAGAACAATTGCTCATCAGGGAATCTATCTCTGATTATTTCTTTATTGTATTCCACTGAGATCCTAGAGATATGATCTGCTACCATATTTTCAGAACCCTTCTTATCTAAGATTTCTAGATCAAATTCTTGTAGTAGAAGGATCCATCTAATCAGTCTGGGTTTTGTATCCTTTTTTGATATAAGATGCCTCAACACTGCATGATCTGAATAAACTAAAACCTTAGACCCTAACAGATATGATCTAAACTTTTCTAGGGCAAACACAACTGCTAGTAATTCTTTTTCGTGGTAGTATAGTTCATTTGTGCATCTGAAAGAGTTTTGCTAGCATAATAAATTACATGGGGTTCTCGATTGAGTTTCTGTCCTAGAACTGCCCTACAGCATAATCAGAAGCATCACACATGATTTCGAAAGGTATGGTCCAATCTGGGGGCTTGATAATTGGTGCAGTGGTCAAAGCAGTTCGAAGGATGTTATAGGCTGTTAGACAATCTTTATCAAAATTAAAAGAACTATCCTTGGTCAACAAATTACACAATGGTCGAGAAATTTTACTGAAATCTTTGATGAAGCGTCTATAAAAACCAGCATGACCAAGGAAAGATCGTACTTGTTTAACTGAGGTTGGGGTGGTAGATTTGAGATCAATTCAACCTTGGCTTTATCAACCTCAATACCTCGCTCTGAAACAATGTGTCCAGCACAATTCCCTCACGAACCATAAAATGGCTCTTCTCCCAACTTAGGACTAAATTCATTTCCATACATCGTTTCAGTACCTTAGTCAAGTTCTCGAGGCAGCTATCAAATGATGCACCAAAAACTGAAAAATCATCCATAAATACTTCCAAAAATTGACCAATCATATCAGAAAATATGGCCAACATACATCGTTGAAAAGTGGCTGGTGCATTACAAAGACCAAATGGCATACGTCTAAAGGCAAATGTTCCAAAGGGACAAGTGAAGGTGGTCTTTTCTTGATCTGCAGGAAATACTGGGACTTGATTGTATCCTGAATATCCATCTAAGAAACAAAAGAAACTTGTCCCGCTAGCCGTTCTAGAATTTGATCGATAAAAGGCAAAGGAAAGTGGTCTTTCCTAGTCACGGCATTCAACTTTCGATAATCTATACACACTCTCCAACTAGTTGATGTGCGAGTAGGAATTGATTCGCCCTTTTCATTTTTAATCACGGTAATACCCGATTTTTTAGGTACTACTTGGATTGGACTGACCCATTGACTATCTGAAATTGGATAAATGATACCAGCATCAAGCCATTTTACTACTTCTTTCTTAACAACATCCCTCATGTTTGGATTTAGCCTTCGTTGCATGTCTCTATGTGGTTTGGCTTCAATTTCACTATGAATATGGTGCATGCAAACGGAAGGGTCAATTCCCTTAATATCAGCTATTGTCCATCCAATTGCCTCTTTATGTTCTTTAAGTACATCTACCAATTTATCTTCTTGCTCAGAGGTTAGGGTAGATGCAATGATTACTGGAAGGGTGTCATTGGGTCCAAGGAATGAATATTTTAAGTCATCTGGAAGAGGTTTCAATTCTAGTTGGGGTGGTTCTTCCAAGGATGGTATTAAAGGACTTGGTTTAGTTGGAAGTGGTTCATATTTTATAGTCCAAGGAGGGATGGTGTCGAACTTAGGTGGTTCTAATAACATGTTTATCTCTTTGGTATACTCATCAATATCAAAGTCATCTATTCCAAAATGTGTAAGACATGTTTGTAAAGGATCCGAATCAATTTTGGAATTAGGATTACTCGTTTCTACATTCTATTTATCATATTAGCACTAGAGGAAGTCGACCAGGAAGTCGAATAGAATTCATCCACCTTTACTAATACATCTTCCAATATTCCACGAGGTTCTTTGACTGATCTATCTGCCAATTGTAGTGTTACTGTCGTGGGTTTCAACTCTCCAAATCCAAATAACTCATACACTGAACTTGGGAGAAGGTTTACACTCGCACCCAAATCTAATAATGCTTTCTTGATTGTGAAGTTTCCTATGACACATGATATAATCGGGGTACCAGGATCTTTTAGTTTGGGTGGGGTTATTTGCTGAACAACTGAGCTGACTTGCTCAGTCAAATGGATCTTTTTTGGTATTTGTGTCTTGGCTTTCCATTTTTGTGTGCATAGATCCTTCAAAAATTTGGCATAAGCTGGAACTTGCTTGATAGCATCGAGAAGAGGTAAGTTTATTTGGACTTGCTTAAATAACTCAAGCATCTCATTCATTTTTATATTCTTCTTATCTGAAGGCAAAGGAGATTCTAAAGCACTAGGGAATGGGGCTTTAGGTATGATTGCTTGATCATTGAATTCCTTTTCTTTTCATTTCTTCTCTCTTCTGGTTTAGCCACTTCTAATTTCTGGGTTGGTTCAGGTGGGTTCAATGCTTTTCCACTTCTGAGAGTCATGACTGATTTAGCATGTTCTGGGAATTTGTCAGGACTATTGGAACCTTCAGCCATGAATTGTCCTTTCGGGTTATCGATAGGCTGACTAGGTAACTTACCCTCCTCCCTTCTACTGAATGCTGTGGCTAATTGACCTATCTGAGTTTCTAGTTTTGCAATAGATTGTGTGTGGGAGTGAAGGATTTGAGTATTCATTTCTAGCCCTTTCAATGCTTGTAACACTTTGTCTTCAAAAGTAGGCTGATTATTCGGTGGAGGTTGTGGGATGTTTGGATATTGTGAATATGGCATGTTTCTAAAATTGGTTTCTTGATAATTAGGTCTGATCGATGAATTGGCTACAGGTTGAGGTTTCCAAGAAAAATTTGGGTGATTTCGCCAGCCAGGATTGTAAGTATTTGCAAATGGATCATTTCCTGTTCTAGGAGCTAATCGGGTTTGGGCTTGGTGGGCTTGCTCTTGAACAAGTTCAGGAAATTGGTATGCAGCTGGACATTCACCTATAGAATGGGTTGGACTCGAACAAATTATGCAGACCTCATGTAATTGAGTAGATGGGGAAGAGATGTTTCCAACTTGTAGAATCCGGTCAAGTTTATGGGATAATTCATCTACCTTAGTATAGATATCTGTAGAATGACCTATTTCATATATTCCACCTCTTTTAGGTTCTACGGGAGGGTCTCGACGAGCAACTGACATGTGATGTAATGAATTCTCACTCAATGTCTCAAAGAGTTGCCAAGCTTCATGTTCATTTTTTAACATAAATGTCCCACCACATGAAGCATCAACCATTTGCCTATGCTTTTCTGATAAACCATCATAAAAGCACTGAACCAGTTGCCATTTGGGTATAGCATGATGTGGACATTTTCTAATCAGTTCTTTGAATCTCTCCCATGTCTCATGGAACATTTCTCCATCTGTCTGGGAAAAACTTGTTATGGCTTTTCTAATTTGATTCGTTTTTCCTATAGGAAAATATTTCTTAAGAAATTCTCTCTGAAGATGATCCCAAGTTGAAATTATAACAGTGTCTAATGAATTTAACCAATACTTGGCTTTATCTTTTAGGGAAAAAGGGAATAACTTAAGCCTAAGTGCATCATCAGAGAAATTTTGAATCTTGACAGTTGAGCAAATTTCCAAGAATTCATCTAAGTGTTTGTAGGGATCCTCATTTGTAAGTCCATAGAAAGATGGTAACATTTGGATTACACTTGACTTAATTTCATATTGGACAGCCTCTACTGGAGGCACTTGAATGCAGGGAGAGTAGGTATACCTTGAAGGAGTGAAATACTCTTTTAACTGTCGTGGTTGATTATTTTCGTTATTAGGATCCATAATTCTGAGTCTGTTTGCTCTAATAGTTCTTTCTATCTCAGGATCTAAGGGTATAAGGTTGGGTTGCAACGATCGGCGACCAAGCATACACCCTACCAATGACTCTAAAGCAAACAATAATTTTTTTTATTTATTATTATTTTTTTAATTTTAATAATTCTTAGCAATCAAGTTAGCAAAGATTAGACTCTCTATTCTAGGTTTACCCTAGATCTAGACATTTCCTCTGAAATGTTAAAGGTTTGGGTTAATGTAGAATGAAGGATGTGGTTTGTGGGCCAAGGAAGGGTGATGAAATCCCCACCTTATCTTGATTAGGGGTTTGTGCCCTTAAAGTTAATTATGAAATGCTATGCAACAAACAGATGTCCAACTCTTGAAATTATCAAACAAAATTAATCTAATTATTTATTTTTTTTTTTTTGTGATTAGGTTTCTAATTTCCTAATAAATTATGAGATGTCAATGGAAGAATTTTGAGTTTTGCAGAAAATAAATCCACCTAAGTCAATCTAAGCATAGAAATAAAATAATTATTTTATTTATATATTTTATTTTTATTTTTTATAATTTTTTTTATTTTGTTTCCTTAAATTAATTATATTTTATGGAAGGTGTCTTAGGGTTTTCTTTTAGGTTTTTTTTAGGTAAGTTAATTAAAAGGAAAATTTGATTAGGTTAAAATGGATTTGTGGCAAAAAGGAAAGTAATAATTTTTTTAATGTTAAAAAAATATGCAATTCTAACAATTAAGGAAATAAAAAAAAGACAAATAACTATTCAAAAATTAAGAGAAAATTAATCTAATTTTTTTATTTTTTTATATTTTTTTAAATTTTTTAATTTTTTTTCAAAATAACACACTTAAGTCCCCGGCAACGGCGCCAAAAAATCTGATGCGTGTCGTAGCGCAACGATTAAAACACCTTAATTTCACTATTAGAATAGCGAGAGTAAGGGATCGATTCCACAGGGACTTTAGCGATTATCTTGAAATAAATTTATAAATTTAACTAAATAGATAATTAGTAGTGCAAAATAATCAAGATATGGTCTATCTTATAAGAGCACGGCTCGTACCCGTAGATCACGGCCCGTCCTTTTAAGAATAGATCAGTCTAAATTATTTTCACTTAAATATAATTTAATAACAATTAAACATGAATAGAAACTTTATTTCAATAATATCCAAGTATAAAATTAAAAGTTTATTTTCTACATTAAGAAGGCAATAAAAAGCAATAAATTCTTCAAAAAACCTGGAGAACCTCCATAATCCCTAGAACTCCTAACAGCGCCTCAACAAATCCTCACAAGCCAAGACTCTTCACGGACGAACAGAGATACTCCAATTCACGGATGGCTGCCTGGACTTCTCACGGATGGCAATCTGGAGCAGAGCAACCTTCCACGGACACAGAACAGCCTGACTCCCACAATCGCCTGGAACAGAGCTTCTTACGGCTGCTTCTTCGATTGAGGAAGAAGAGATCTCCCCGAATCCCCCAATGGCCCTCGGGGACTGCTATTTGTAGAAGCCCAGACGCGGTGAAGATGCGGCTAGATGCAATGTTACCAAAACAGAGGATGCGAGCGACGGAGAAAATCATGGATAAATCATGAATAAAATCCAAATTCTTTCCAGTCGTCCAATTTGATAACCTTATATCCAATTTATTTCTTAATTGGCTGAAGAAAAGATTAGATTTGATTAAGAGAAAATCGTAGAAAAGAAACGGATTTCTGTTGAGAAGACGATGAAGTCGGCGCTGGGTTTGCCGCTTTAAAATGCATGCTGAAACGGATAAATTAATGTAAAATCAATTTCGGGCTCATCTTAAATCCGTTTGCGTCATTAAATTCCTAAAATTGAACTCTTTAAGTAGATAATATTTTTACTAAAATATTATATAAAATATTAAAATATTAAATAATAATAGGTACGTTAAATTATTAATTAATAGGTTTAATGATAATTATTTATGCGTTTATCATAGAGCATTAATTACGGAGTGCTTGAATGGCACTGTTCACGTGCAAGGTATTCATGTGCATGGTACTGTTCATGAGTAGGCCGAGGGGGAAGTCCGAGCCTAGATCGAGACCGACCCGAGGCTATGGGAGCCTGGATCAAGGCCGGTTTCATGCGGAAAGAAAAGGTGGTGGTGGTCGAGTGGGAGTTAAGGTGGAAGGGGAAGTGTTGTGGCCAATGTGGCAGTCGTAAATGTCATGGAGCAACAAGGCCTTTATGAGGTTATAAATGCCTTAATAAAAAAATAAAGCAATAAATGTCTTAGATGCACGTGGCCTTTGAGGCCATAATGCGAGAGATGTCGTAGCCGCGGTTAGCTTTATGGGAGGCAGGCCGAAGCCAAAATCGAGGCCGACTTAGATGAGGCCGAGACGGGATGAGGCCGACTTGGAGTGCCGAGGTGAGATGTCAAAAATTTTTGTCCTAAGGGGAAAAGGGCCACGTTAAGTGCATGGGTTCTTCCAAGGGCCACCTTCCAAAAATTATTGTCTTTATTGCCTATTTATTGCCCATCAGGTGGGTCTCATTTATTGTCTTTATTGCCCATCAGGTGGGTCTCATTTAAATTACCCGGATAGATTAACTGAACCAAATGCCCAGAAATAAAACGGTTCGTTCATCCTATATAATCCTTATTCTAAATAAATTTAAATAACAGTCTTATCCATCCGATCTAATTGTTGTCCTATATAAGTTTATATACGGAACTCTGCTCCTATAATAAAGCACATAAGGAAGGTTACGATCTTTAAGCTGATGATTCCGTGATCTTGGAAACAAGGCGCATTGATATTGTTATCTCTGATCTTACCATCTTTCAATAGCATCAGGTATTCTATTCTCATTCCATCCGCTATAATTCAATATACAGCAAAACCTAATTGTATGCATCCGTATTTGCTTCAGTACCCTTGTTTTTTCTTGTTCTTCAACTTTGATTGGAAGCCTGAGATTTAAAGATTTAAAGGAAGATCGAGCAGGCCCGTGTCCTGATGTTCCGGTTTAAATCTAGCCTAGCTTCCAACATCAAGAAATGAGAATCATATGGTCAAACTTTTCTATTTTAATTAGTTTTCTCTTCTTGTCTTTTTTTTTTTTTCATTCTCATCTCTAAAAGAGGAAACCACGATCTTTCGTCATCTTAATATTTATGTGAGAAATCCATTACATATTTTCGAATATTAATTAGATTGCATCTAGCATTATATGGAAGGCTCATTTGAAGGATATACCAGCAAGCGATCTGATATGATCTCACTCGGTTATAAGCATGCATGCCTTTGATAATAATTCAAAATCAAAAGAGAACCTATTAAAGAAAATATATTTCTTTATCGTTCAAGAGTTTGTCTTCTTCTTCTTCTTCTTTTATTTTTTTAAGTTTTTTTATTTTTAAAGTCTTTAATATAGTTTATATAAGATAATAATCCAAAATTAAAAGAATCTTTCTCCTTAAAGAATCTATCCTTTTTTCGCTTTTTTTTTTAGTTTTTTATAAAAAAAATAGAGGAAATTGTCATTTTATCCCACCTTCCTTGCTTTATATTATTATCAAGTGTTCCCATACCTAAAAATTTATATTAAATTTGATTCTTGATCTTCGAGAAAAGACGAATCTAAAATAAGAAAACACTTAGAAAACTAGCAGTTACAAGAGAGAGTCACAGTTATCAATATGAATTTGGATAATATTAATCCTTTTTTTGATTCTTTAAACCGATTTTGGCTACCAAAGAATTTGGATATTTTATTTATACCACATAATTTATGTCCTATAAATCATTTCGATCGGTTCCTTTTTTTTTTTTTTTACAGCACCTTCGAGAGTTCATCTAACCGAACCATGCCGTCTCCCCATCCCCATCGGCATCGGCGTCAACCTCTGAACCGGCGGCTATGTTTTATGTGCGAGCAAGTGCCGACAATTTCGACCCAACGTCGTTCTGCGACGGTTCGTGTGACGGCTCCTCCATCATCGGAGCCGTCGTCGTTTCGGGATCGTCATTCTGCGACGGTTCGTGAGACGTCGTTTCGGGCTCCTCCATCGGCGACGGTTCGTGTGACGACTCCTCCATCATCGGAGCCGTCGTCGTTTCGGGATCGTCATTCTGCGACGGTTCGTGTGACGGCTCCTCCATCATCGGAGCCGCCGTCGTTTCGGGATCGTCATTCTGCGACGGTTCATGTGACGTCGTTTCGGGCTCCTCCATCGGCGACGGTTAGTGTGACGGCTCCTCCATCGGCGACGGTTAGTGTGATGGCTCCTCCATCATCGGAGCCGTCGTCGTTTCGGGATCGTCATTCTGCGACGGTTCGTGTGACGTCGTTTCGGGCTCCAGCTCCATCGGCGACGGTTCGTGTGACGGCTCCAGCTCCATCGGCGACGGTTCGTGTGACGGCTCCAGCTCGGCGACGGTTCGTGTGACGGCTCCAGCTCCATCATCGGAGCCGTGGTCGTTTCGGTATCTAGCAGAAAGATACTGGAATAATCATGATGATGATCATCGAACGGTGTCCCCTTCCGACTCCGTCGCTGCGGCGGAGAAGGCGTTCGCGGCAGCTCATCCATTCGTCAAGAGAGTGCTTGGGAGCCGGAAACAACCACCGTGGCTCTGGGGCCGAGAGTACTCGTCGTCGTCGACGTCAACGTACCGCGCGATGACAACGATAGAGGACATGGAAGAGGAGAAGGGCATCTGCGCGATATGCATGGAGGAGTACAGAGCCTTTCAGCTCTGCGACATAGCGCTCTGCTGCTTTCACTACTTTCACAGTACCTGCCTTCTGAACTGGTCGACCCGTTGCATTGCAGGGGGGAAAGAGGAGACTTGTCCTCTCTGTCGTTCTTTAATCACAGTCCCAGGCTCAGCAAACTCATTGCGAGGCGAACAGCCCGCAGCGTAAGTGGGGGGGGGGATATGTGATTCGAGGTGTGACTAGAGTTGGTACTGGTATTTGGTGTTTTTTTTTTTTTAGCAGAGACTTCGCTTTCTATGAAAGATCATTTTATTCCATCCTTTAATGTAGAATGCGTCGATTGTGAAAAGTCCAGTTCGGGTGTGTATGCGCTTCGGTATGGGATTTGGATACGAACGTACGTCATCGCTAAACAAACTTTTGACTAACTGTCCGAGAGCATTCAAACTCCCAATTTTACTCAAACCTCGATAATATTTATCTAATATTTATGATTATTTGTCTATGAAAGAGACATTTTTAAAATTTTTAAATTTTAAAATTCATTTACAAATTCCTCCATCGATAAATATATAAAAAAATATTTATATAAATTTACATAAATATTTATTTTAATATTTATTAACTTTATTTATTGAATGTTTAGTACATGAATAGGGTTGGGACTTTGCTTTTTCTTCGATGAAACAACTCAAAATTTTTGGCTTGAGTCATGTTTGATCACGACTAATCTACAAATGATATATGTAAGAAATCTGCAAACTTCACTCATCACTTATAATTGATTATTTGGATATGATGGTAAGAAATATTTAAATTTAAAATTTTATCTAGATAAAATTTTATAATTTTATGAATTACTTATTAGATTATTTACAAAATTAATATTTTAATATTTTATATTCTTTGATATATTATATAGTTAATCGTAATGAGATTAAAAGTATACTTTTTAAAGTTGAGCATTGTTCTTGAAGGATCGACATCAATAACTTTAAATATTTTTTAGAAGAAAACGGAAGAGTAGAACTAGGAATGATTTTTCTTTTTTTTATCAGTTTATGGGATTAAGTATATTTTTAATATTTTCTTATTTTATTTTATAATCTTATTGAAAATTTATAGTAATATTTATTTAAGTTTAAAAGTATACTTTTATAAGCTATTGCTTAATTATTATCTTTATGTTTCATAAGTTTATAATGGTTATTTTTTTATTATCTTACCATGCTGTAATTTTATATCTAGTTACTTTAACATTTAGAGTAACAAATGAGTAAAAAAAAAAGGATAGTAATGCATCCGGAATAATGACTTAACACCAAGAATGTATTCTTTCATAGTTTAATTAAAATTTTTAAGAAGTAACTTGATCTATTTATCTAAATTTTATAAATTAATTTAAAAGTATGATCGATCAAGAAGAATACATTTTATTATATAATAAATTAGGGTTTGTTTAATCAATGAAGAATAATAACATACCTTTCAACCAATCTGACTAGACTCATAGGTTAATCTAGCTAAGAGGGTTAGCATTTATGACACTTGAGAGGACACCGCATTTGCATATCTGCATTTGCATATTTAGAGAAGGGGCATGGAATGGTCATGTGAGAAATAAAGGATGCACAAAAAAACTACTCAAAATCCTAAACCCTTCCTTCATACTACTACTCCCTTCCTTTTCCCTATTTCATCATCACCATCTCCTCCCAACTTCTTCTTTCATGTAGGTGTTTGCTAATGTATATTAGATATCATGGCTCACCCAATGCTCCGTACCCACAACTTTAATAACTTTTTTTATTTCTATCTTAACCTTTTCCATCATTCTAGTGCCCTATCCTTTACTTTGTCATGAAATCTTATTGGTGGCTATGCAAGGCAATGGCTTAATCAAATATAAGCCTTTCTAATCCTATTTTTCATCTTGATTCCTTGTTGTCTCTCTCTCTCTCTCTCTCTCTCTCTCTCTCTCATTTCTTTAATCCCTCAATGAGCATGCAAACTACAAACTCCATTGAATCTGGTTGAACAATTGGCGCTAATCCCATATAAACCTAGCTTTCTTTTTCTTCTCCATCATTTCTTCTCTAATAAGTACTTTCTTCTCCCTTTTTCTCTTTGAATCCACTCATCATTATTCCATATCTAGCATGTTCTTACCAAATCTATCCTTGCTTTATTAGATCTAGTTGTAGTAGCCTCATCAAGACCATACCATCCTTTATTCATCCTTCACTTTATACAATCCTTGTTAGGATTAGGCTATCTTTCCTCTTGATCCAACTAGTTATCAATCATTATATAGAAAATCTTAACACTAAGATCCAACATTGCCATTGGCCAACTTGTCTATTAGAAACCAAAACTTACTATTAGCCCTTCCTATTCTATCACCTCAACTCCTAATCTACTATTGACCATGTCTTTGGTGCACCCTCTCTAATCCCTTTTCTAAGGTAAATCTTAACCCCTAATTCATAAATCCCACTCCTCCCTTATCGTTCTATTTTCTACTTTAATTTATTGAGCTTGATTTTTGCATAAGAATGTGATCATCCAAACTAGAGGAGAATCAGCATGGAATTTTATACCCTAAACCACTAATTAAGTTAAAAGCCTAGTATTATTACTTCTTTTATTTAGGCAAACAACATGAATTAGGGTTAGGATGGAAATCCTAGAGTAGCGTTGATTTCAAATCAAAATTACAAGATTAGAAAGTTTGGAAAACTTAATGAAGGATTAATTAAATTAGTTATGATTGTAAATGGTTAATTTACAAACAAATTGATCCTCCAATATTATGGAAGTAATTGATTTGGTAATTATGCTAAACATTAATATTAAATTTAATAGGATATGTTAGGTGTACGTGTATGGATTTATTAGGATACTTTGATATAAAGGGAAGAATCCTTTATATCTTTATTTGTATAAATATGAAATTTTTGATATGTGTGTGTGTGTGTGTGTGTGTGTGTTTAGTGTAATAATGAATAGATTTGATAGTGTATGGCAGTAACAATAGTTAGTAATTATATTAACGTGAGCAAAATAGACATATACAATTTATATAATTAAAACTTACACAACTAGATAATTGGGTATTGCACTTTGGCCTAACCATGTTATTTGTCTCATCATGAATGAAAAAATGATAATGAATATTTCAAAACTAGAAATAAAATTATAAATTTAAATTATACTATTAAACAAATGGGTGCACGTAAGCGTTTAACTAGCTATGTTTATTATTATAGAGTCACAAGCTCAAAATGTAGCATTCATCACATGTTAGAAATGTGGCCTCATCGTTGCCCAATGATGAGTTAGAAAAGTGATTATGGATAATTTAAAGATAAATATGAATCAATTTACTCATGGTGCATTAATATGTTCTTGATGGTGTTAAATCCAATCGAAGGACACCAAACACCAATAGGAATGATGAGATGGACAATAAGCTAGAAATTGAGATGTATTTGACGTGATTTTAATCATCATCCTAAATCATCAACAAGCCACGGTGATGCACATCACATATAAAATGGGCTGATTTGGATACCAACTTAAAATTTTAATATCTGAATCACGATGAAAGTACCAATTAAAACATGCAGTGAGTATCAAGTTAATCCAGCATCCTAATTTTAGCATTTCACTCCCTTGGCAGCACATTAGGCAAAAGCCTCCATAATTAGATTAAATTCAACATTCCAACTTAATCAATATCCCCAATTATACCAACTAGATCAATTTCAAGTCTTCAAGCTCAATTAATAAACCTAAGGACAAATAATTGAGTCTAATTCAATCTTCAAAATTAATTAGCAAATCTGATCTGATAATTAGATCACATGCAATATTTTAGCTTAATCATTTGGCCCAATTCTTGATCTTTCAATTAACTAAACTCATATTAAGACATCTAGCTTAATTTTCTAAACTCAGCTTAATTATAGTAAATATTCAATCCAAATAAATTCAAGCTTAATTGAGGCTACGATATATGATTAAAAGAAAATAACGAGATAATTATAATATTAAATTGAGATGATCTGAGTTAGTTTATATGGCTAAATTAAGCTTTTGATTTAAAAGATCATAGATTCAAATCCAATTCTCAACAAAATATTTTTAACTAATCATTTGAAATTCCAAATCACCTTAAAATCTAAAACACAAAATTTAAAATTTAAAATCCAAATCATCTAAAATACAAAATTTAAAATTCAAAAATCTAAAATTCAAATAGGAGTAATCTCAAAAACAAAAAAGAATTCGCATGAGCGCACCTGCGTTCGGCACACCAGACATCTTTCACATGAACATTTACTAAATAACTTTAATATTGATTTTATTCAAGCTAAAATCATATGGAAGCTATCTTCCAAGCCGGAAAAGGAATAAATCCAAAAGAATGCATATCGTTCGCACATCGTTTTTGAAAGTTGAGCCGATATAAGAAATTTATCTGCCATTACATTATCTATTTCAAATAACATAAGAAATGAAAGTCATGCTGTAGGTAAGACAAAAATATCACCCATCAAAGCAGCACTGGCAGACTGAATCGGCTGCTGCACCTTGCGGGCAAATGTTATTTTGCTGGAAAGCAGCCGCACCACGTCGGTGTGTTATTTTGCTGTGTTCTTCTCTCTTTATGTTACCGTAGCATGACTTCTAAAATTGACACAAGAATAACAGAAGCAGAGGATTGGAACCGAAAGCATCATCAATCAGATTCTCTCTCTCTCTCTCTCTCTCTCTCTCTCTATATATATATATATATATATATATATATATATATATATATATATATAAGCATTGTTTAACTAGAGTCTCAAGCAAGACCACCTATAGCAAAATGGACAGAATTGAAGGTTAAACAACTTTAGATCCACGCCCATCCACAATGGAAAAAGAATCATAATGGAAGCATAACGCATCACAAATAAAGGATGAAAGAACAAATTCTTTCAGGGTGGCCATAAGCACCTGAAGCAGAAAGGAAAATTTTAAGATGAACTTTATGTACCCAATTCAGTTAAACAGCATTTATCGCCATATTCTGCTGAAAATGCCCCTCTTGTCTTTCTTCATTCTGTTCTCAAGAGATGGGAACTCAATCGAGTTGTAGGCAATGTCCAGAACGATAGGATTGCAGGGCACCACTTGGAAAGGAGGTGGAAAGCGCTGAATATGGGGAACAGCTTTTGAGTTTGAGTCGCCAACTGCAGATTCATAAACATCAAGCATGTCCAGAAGGAATTTTTCATCCTGCAAAGAAATAGGCCACTTGTTGCTGCGTATTCATGTAAATAGCATTATTATATTACAATTATTTGAATGCAGGATAAGGGCCTCGAAAAGAGAGATGGAATGTAGGATAAGGGCTCAACTTGCAGTTTGTCAGTTCCATTGGGGATTTCAATAGTATCTATGGGTTGCAAGTAGCCACCATGGCAGTAAAAACATATTGGGAACTTAACCAGGCTCAGGTCCGTCGTTAGACCACATGGTCCTGATACAGCAGTTAACATTTTAATCCCTTGCACAGTCAGGCCTGCTTCGTTACGAAGCTATACCTGTTTTCTACACAATCATGCATGGGCCCCGGATTAAACATAAAGTGGCAATCAGTCCAGGGACAGGACTCAATTCGTTGAATTATATTTTCCTATATTTCTTGCAAGTGTGTGCATAGCAAACATACCTTCTTTTTGTGCCCTGTTAATGATATGGTAGAGACTCCTTTAGAAAGTTTTTCAGGAACCTTCTCCTCTTCCATAATCCCTGCTGCATGTTCGATGCAACTGTTTGATCTACAGTTCTCAGATAGGACCTTCAGATCTTTGATCAAAGTCTGCCAGAAGAAAAAGTCAGAAAGCAATTTCATATCTACCATTCTAAGCATGAGACAAATATTTCTCAAGATAATCATCATTTTCAGTTTATCAGATTCTATGCATGATTCAGATCCCCCCATTCGAAATTTGGGGGAAAAGTTTAGTTATACGTTATGTTATATATAAACATCTGCATAAAATACATTTAATATCATAAATGTAATACAGCATAATATTGTCTAGCGTGGAATGTTAAAAGGCTATGATCCCATGACTACAATATCACCTTATATCCTACAATGCAAATGAATACATGTTCAGCTACTTGTTGAAAAAACCAAACTTGTGATCACTAACTGAAACAGCTAAAATGCTTAACAAACAAACAAAAAAAAAAATCTTCGTTTCTTGATTGTCATCAAATGATCAAAAAAGGGTTTTCGCTAAAAAGTAATGCAGTTTGATTAGATTAACAGTTTAGAAGCAACAAACCTGATGAAGTTATCTACATGCTTAAGATAGCCAGGTCATGATCAACAAGTGTAATAACAATTTATATGTACCACCATGCATTTTTCACACCATTTATCTGCTGGCACCAAAATTCCTCCTAGTGTTCCAGCAAGAGGACATCTTAAAACTATATACAGAGTTAAGGCATGATTCTACAACTAGAACTTATGACCAAATCCCAATGATGCAGAGGATGCAGGAAACATGATAAGCCCCTTAGGAAATAAGAAGAAGTTCATATAGGTGACGGGCCATACATACTGTACCATCCACTATCCTATATTTTGACTTGCTTGAAGTATGATGCGCTGCAGCCAAGATTCAATTAGGCAGCATTGACAAAAATAATCAAACCAATCATATCGTAATTTTAGCTGATAAAACCTTTAGCAATTCAAAGTGGTCTAATTTTGCAAATGCATTTAATTTCTTCTAGAAATGGTCCTTAAAGGAATGCCTTGTGCAGACGGAAAGACCAGCAAATTATCAATGTCATAGCCTCATCAAGGATTGCATAATGCTGACAATCTTTTTAACAAATGTCAACCTCCTTAACTAGAATAACCTATCCAATTAGTATGGGGTTGGCTTCAATAATCAGAGCACAATCCATCAAACTCTGAAAAGCTAGAGCATACGAGGCTTAATTGTCCCTTTATACAGATGTTGAATTTTAAAGTGAGGGAGAAAACAAGGTTTCATATAGGAAATAGCATTCATCTCCAAGCCTTAAGGCATATATGATTAGCCAAAGAGATAAACTGAAAGACAAGGTCACCTTGATAATTGTCAACAGATAATCTTCATAATATAGAAGGTTCAACATAACTAAAGTCAACCCTGTTGCTAACACTGATGCCCCTTTCATAGTCAAACCACTTAAGTTTCATTATCTCCCTCTCCACCAGTTCTCCATCATTTTGACCTCAACTCAATCCAAACCTCCATCAGGCAGAGTCAATTTTGTCATGTCCTTCCTAATTTTCATGCCATTTCTATAGCTGAACACAATAGATAATTAGACATTTGTGAAAATTTTGGAATATGGCAGAAGAAATATTAATAGTCAAACTGTAAAATGAATTGAGCCTACTGTTGCCTACATTACAAGATTCCTACATTACGAGATTCCTGGTGATGGACTGAACCACTTTAATTATTTGTCTCTAAGTACTGACCAGCACCGCTTGCGAGTTGCGATATTAAACCCTTTATTGTTACGAAAAAACTACATACATGTGGTGCATCAAAGCCAAAGCTGTACATATAATATATAGGCTCAATGGAGTAAATGAGAAGAAAATAACTGGAATCGGACCAGGTGGAAAAGGACAATTCAGAAATTTACAAAAAAAAAGGAGTTCCTCAGGAGTGGATTCAGGTGTAATGCACATGACAAGCATGAAGGGGAAGAGGCATAAATAATGAGTGTAGATGAAAAACCATTCACTCCTAAAATTTAGTTTGTTCTATAGCTCAGGAATCCCAATTTAACATTTAACAAAGAAGATTACATAATCAATGGATACAATTTAACAAGGGGGAAAAAAGAAAAAATGAAAATATATTATTTAATTTATCAATGTGACCATGGTCCCTAGAGTCATGATTGGAAGCATTGATGGCTATGACAGGCAGTAGAGGAGGGGAAAACATCATCCCTTCAAGAAGACCCACGGTGGAGCTGAACTTGGGGGTGGAGATGTACATCTACTTTCCATTTTATTCATCGAGATAGTTCACATACAAAAATAAGAACATCCAATAATATACTTCCAGATCTATTTTAACTACATAAAATAATAATTATTCGTCCAGAAAAGAAAGTGAGCAAATACCAAATGGAAATTTCAAGTAAGTACTATATCTTGTGATTGGGAAGACAAAAATATTACGATAAGTAAGGTGGTAAAAAGCTAAATAGAAAGCTAAGTGCCAAGTTTATTAAGACTCTGTACCACATGCATTGAATTCTAGCAACCATTTACATATCAGCAAACTCTCATCTAGAGAAATGTTGATATCCTTGAGACACAAGCTTTAAAACTGATTACTCAGATTGCCACTGTAGATGACCTTATCTAATTATCCAATAAAGATGTACATTGACTTCTTTTCTAGGTTTTAAACAAGTCCCACAAAAGTGACAGATTTTAGGGAAATAGATCAAAATTGCCAGCAAACACATCTTTCCACCAGCATTTCTTGGATTCATGTTTCAGGCATAAGACTGATCAACTTCTTCAAAGCTAGGAAAGGCAAGTAAAACAGCAAACATAGCACATCCTAAAGAAGCAAACATAGCACGTCCAACATTTGGCTATGCAAAGAACTTGCAAGAAGTTTTGCAGTGGTTTGTCAAGTTTCTCCTTCATGGTTGTCAATTATCTACCCATTTGGCATTTGGGGTATTATATATCATTTCTTTGCACTTTCATTTCATGTATTGGCATCTTTTCCTTATGGTGAGAAGTAATATTTTGACTAGAGTTGTTTGCACTTACGGAAAAGTCATAAATCAATAAAATGAACATCTGAAGCAAAAAAAAGGGCAGTATTAGACATGGTAATAGTTTGCACGAGCACTGCACCTTGTCAGGATCATTTGTCATTTGAAGTTTTTGCAAAGCAGAATCTGCAAGAGAGCAAGCATGGCAAAATAGAAC
This sequence comes from Calamus simplicifolius, assembly GCA_900491605.1. NCBI lineage: Eukaryota > Viridiplantae > Streptophyta > Magnoliopsida > Arecales > Arecaceae > Calamus > Calamus simplicifolius. Next base: position 316,953 of record UESW01004571.1, on the reverse strand, counting down.
ATATGCTTCCGCTCTTTTACCAGCTGAACTGTAGGATTTAGCCAAATAGAAGCACCTGCAACATTTTTCAAAGAAATTAGTCCCAAATGAGATGGCAAAACCAACTGGTCATGGAGAAGGGCAGCAAGCACCACATAAATGAAATAGGTCAAGATTGATGAGGCATTCAAAAGTGCTTCAACAAAAGCAACCAATTCTATCTTTATTTAATTACAAGGCTTATTGTTGAAAATTAAATATTAGCAAAGAATAACCTTCTCCAAGGTTATAATGTAGAAATTATCACTTTAAAATACATGGAGTTTTAGGCACCATTGGAACATAAATCACTATGGAATTTGTTTGCAAATGAAAATGAATTTCATAGTAGATTTCATTTGTAAATGATTCTCACATTTGGCCAACTACACATAAAAATGTCAAATTAAAATGAATTATCATGTTTGAAGCAAATGAAAATTGAATTCAATGTTCCATTTTCCTAAATTCCCTCTATTTAAATAACTACTTGGAAATGATGACTTGAGAACTGTGTTAATTATATTCTCAAATCATGTTTAATTATATTAATTATAATTATATTTAATTATGATTTAATAATCATAATTTATTAAATTACGGCTATCTTTAAGTAACACAGTTAAATATAATTATGATTGTAATTTAACAATTATAATAATTATCATTGTAATATAACAAGAGTAATAATAAACTATAAATCCATAATGTTAATTATATTTAATGATATTATTAATATAAAATTATTAGTAAATAATATAACTATTTATATTATTATAAATGTTATCGTATTATTTAATATACAATAATATTATATTATGTATTGCAATATGCTATAATATAATATACCATTATTAATCTCTAAATATCTAGTATTTAATATGATATTTAATAATATTAATATTATATAAATATAATAATATTATTATATCTTATTTATATAATTTATCATAGTTATAATATCATAATATATTATAATATATTAAATATATACTTATATAGTTTAAATTATATATTATAATATGAATACAATAAAACTTACCATAATAACAATAACAATATACACAATGTTATTTTTGGACAAAAAATATTGACAGTTGATACAAGCAGTTTTATCCAAAAAAATTGTTTCCTTCAATCTGTGAAATTCATTTGCAAATGCTATCAAAATTGATGGAACTTGTAATAAGAAAAAGCAATTTCATGATTTAGTAGTTGGGATTTCAAATCCATGATTTGTTATGTTCCCAAACATAGCAAATCATAAATTTGTAAATGAATACACAAAACTATGGAATTCATTTGTTTCTAACAGGATGCAAGGCAGAGAGAATCTGCATTGTGGTAATTGAAGGCTATATTTTGTGTGCCAACCAAAGGTTGTTTTTCAAGGAAACACTATACCTGTAACAATGATTTGTATGTGATACTTGACTAAGCTCCATTAATTATGAACCAAATTCAAGTTGTTAATTAACAGGGTGTTCAAGGGATTGATGACATTCTAAAGGCACTAGTCTCAAACTATTGAAATGAAAAGGACCTGCACCCAACAATCAAACCAGAGTTCAAGTAGAACAGATTCTGGGTTTAAGGCGTGAGCAATCAAATCCATTGCAACCCAGATTCATTTAAAAAGGATCTAAACCTGACCAAACTTGAATGTGATCCTTTCTTAATAATATGATACTAACCTACCTACCCAGGGTTATCATATAGATTTATGATCAAAATCTTATTAAGATATCATCCAATCTGGCCCAACCTAACCTTACCCAACCCAAATTGTGTTTCATGCGTTGGAAAAAAATACCAGGTTTGGGAACTTAGATTCATTCTCAAGCCAGTTTGGGTTAGAGTGACATGTCGTTGATTGGGTTTGACCTAGGTTGCTCGCTTGGCACTTAACCCAATCCTACCTGGCCAAGTTGCAACCTACCTACTTACAATCCATTTGTTTGGCAGCATGCAAGTGGAAATAGTGAGGCAAAAGCATGGTGGACGTATTGTTGATTGGGTTTGACTTAGGTTGCTGGCTTGGTTCTTAACCCAATCCTACCTGGCCAAGTTGCAAGCCTACCTACTTGCAATCCATTTGTTTGGCAGCATTAAGTGGAAATAGTAAAGCACAAGCATGCAGTCCACTTCTAAGCATTCAGATATGGCATAGGCCATGCAAATCATGTATATATTTCCCCATACTTTCAAGAAATAATTTATAAAAAAAGGGGTTCAAGCGGCTTTCTAAATAAGTTCAGTGTCAAGACTTTTCTCACCACATTTGACCATAATTTACCATTGTTGACCAGAAAGACATTTGTTTATGTGCAGTAGACCAAGTTTGCCAATGTCACGTCAATCAATTCAAAAAACTTACATTTTCATGTGCAAATCCATAAAAGTACAAATTTCTTAGTGGAACTCACTTCCTTTGCACTTGCCTCCACAACTTTGCAAACTTAACACAACGGAATGATGCTTAATACAATTTGAAACAATAATGAACTAGCTGACATCTATCTAAAAGAGTATTTGTACATGTTCAACACAGTTTCCGCTTTCCATTTTTTTATAATTGTTGAAATATTTTGGCTTCAGCAGTCTTCACAATGTTACAAGAGAGAGGTATCAGAAAGACGGACGGAGATGCGCGCATGCACACACACAGCAAAGTTATGGGGCAGCAACACAATAAGCCAACAGTCCTTGAAATAAAACTAGCAAGTACTCAAAAAGTAACGAATTGATCACATATTATGCAATAACATATAATAATGACATCCATTGACTAAACTGGTCTAGGATTGTCAAAGTGTTATAATTAATTCATTAAGAATTTTGATTGTGTCATATTTACTTTGAGACATGGACCAATTCTTGACAGATTCTAAGTTCTAAAAGATCTCGAGGAGCACTATGAAATCTCTTTCTTTTTCCTTGATGCACACTGAACATTTCAAAACAATTAAACAATCTTAGACTTCGTTTTAGAATTCTCTCAATTATAAAAATGTATGTTGATATCAGCATAACTGAGCTTGCATTGTAACAAACTTGAACATAGATATACAAGGGAAATTAAGATGTGAAAGAAATTAAAAGCCAGTCATCGCTAGGCAAAAGTTCTCAAACAGAGGCGAATGATTTAAAAAGAGAACAAAGACATACCTCTCTGCTCGAAATACCAACCCCTTGAGCACAAATTCTTCAGCAAATGCAACTTCTTCTGGGTTCCTATCCCTTCCAGAACTAACTAGATCAGATAAATCTGTTGCATTCTGCACATATAAAAGTGGCAATTTATTTTAGTATCACATTTAATCACAAAAGATCATCTAAACAAAGAACACCAAGATGATAGCATACCTGTATTAAAAGATCATATAACCGGACAAGTTCTTCCGGTTTGGTGATTTTCTCAGCCTTGTCATCTCGATGCTTTGCAAATTTACTCTTAGCAATGGTAACCAGCAACAGATTACGCTCTATTGTGCGCTGTCCTAGAACAACACTAACTGCCTTATCAAGGCCATTCAAGTCATCTTTTACATTTTCAGCATTGCCTGCAGTAGTCTAATTTTAGAAATACTGTTAGGGACTGTCAATTACAAAGAAAAGGGGGGGGGGGGGGGGGGGGGGAACCACTATAGCTATTGCATTTGCCAATAATTTAAATTCTCTTTAAAGTGGAAAGAAGAAAGGAGCGTGTTAACCATCAGGTTTTAATATAGTTTTCTGATATATACCAAGTCATTCCGAATACAGCTTCTAGCATCATGATATGCAGAAAATATCTTGTCAAACATGGCAAGCTTTTTCTCTGCTGGAACTGAATCTGCAGCTGAGCCACGTAGATCTTTCTCCAGCTCCTGAGCTGATCAAATTTCACAAGTAAGAAAAAGAAAAAAAGAAAATCATTAACTGCATATCATTTCCAAAGATAAAGAAATGGGATGGAAAAATAATAGCTAAAAAAAATGATCACATCAAGCATGCTTTTATGGGTTTTTTAAAAATGGCTCATGTCATGACAGAATACTAAAATAGAGAAATTGAAGACGAACTAACATAAATGTGTGCTACAAAATGGCACATGTACATACATGTATAAGCATGTAGCCGTGTTGTACGCATGTATGTTAGCAAACATAAGTATATGCATAAAAATGTGCTCATTAATGAGATACCTAGCATGCATCAGGCTGACATACAAGTATAGATAAACAGTATTTGAAAGATGATAACTTACAAAAATAAACAAACACTATGATTCAATCAGCTTATTTCACCATTTGACATTTCATATATTGCATTTCCTCTCAAAAACGCATCTTTTTATTATCTATGTGTTCATATATGTGAAGAACGATGCAAAAGGACCACTAATTTAAAATTACTGCAACTGAATTCCCTATTAGCAGCAATTATTTGAATTTGTTAAGAGAATCTATAGAAAATTTCAAATATCACTTCTCTCTTTCAAGTGCTAAGAGTAATTTGGTTAAACACAACTTTACAAGTGGAAAATTCTAATAGCAAGAAAAAGCAATAGAGGAAGCGTAGGCATTCAATTTTTTGAACTTCCATACAAGATTCAAATGACCCAATTTATACAAAGACTAATAAATACAAAACCACAAATCAAAGCATATTTGATTACTATTTCTGATGCATTAACAACTATCAGAGATGAACCAGAAAGGTTGCAGAATAGATATTAATTGCTTGCTCTTTGGTAATAACTCTATCAAATAAAAGAAGCATCACCACAAACCTTTCAGAATGGACACCCGAGTCTTAGCATTACTGATGGGAAATCTGTGACCAAGCCAGCAGAACTCTGTCATGGATGCTGCCTGTTGTGATCTAGCCTCGGCCATAACAGCCTGAAAATTACAATAAATGAATAGTATTTCAAAAAATGCGGACAAATTAAATAGTAGCTCATCAATTAGAATTTGCTCCATCCCTTGAGAACAAACAAAATGGAATGCAAGATAATAAGCAAAAAAAAGTCCTTGTTTTGATTGGAGCAGTCAACTTGCTTATTGAAATTCAACATTACACCAAACATGTGATGAGAAGCAGTTAAAGCAAACATCATCAAACCCAAATATTTAGTATCTTAAATTTCCACACTTAAATCCAGGATCATAAATTTGTTTTAAAAAGAACATCAAGCCAAGCATATCTCCATCATTCCAGCTCTCGTACAATGTGTAAAGATAATATCAACCATGTCATTCCACTTAATTAGAGATATGCTAAAAGAAAAGAGACACTTCCCTAATGTTTCTGTATATCAGGTTTTTGAGCAAATTATGTTTGTGAAAGAATCTTTCAGAAAAGGTTCTGCAAAATGTCAAACAATATAGACCAGACTATCCCGATACCTTACAAAGATACTTCTGTAAGCTACACGTTAGCAAGTTGTTGCAAGGGTGAAACATCAGAACAAGCTCTTAAAGGGAAAATGTATGATGCTAAGATATTATCTTAAGTGCTAGATCATGCTGTGCATATATAGTTAGCAAGATCAAAGTTGAACATCATTAATGATAAAAGCTTTGAGTTTAAAAAAAAAAAAACGAAAGCTTCTGCATACCTCTAGTTTGGCTTTGAAAAGGTCTAAGGCAGGCCCCTCCATTTTTCCAATGTCTAGAAGTTCAGAAGTTTGCAAGTTTGATTCACCTACTTTGTGTAAACAGTACCTGATGCTTGGTTCCAATTCTTCAACACGCTCACGGCATAAAACTTGATTTTCTATATCCCCATATTTCCCCAGCTCTTCATAGACAGCCCTGTAAAGTAACCACATGTTAGCTAAACATGACTTCTATACACAGTAAGAAAAACAGCAGCAAGAAAACATAACCATGATGTACGAGGCTAAACACTTTGCAGTGGGCATGGTTTTAAAAATTGCCAAAACAGGACTGTACAATCAACACCGTACCATTCCAACATGGAACCAGCACTGACACACGTGTTGAGAAGCTGAAACAACTGTATCAGTACCGGTCATATCAGTCCACACTGGCAGTATCACACTTGCGGTAATAGTTGGAACCAATATTTTTAAATTTATTGGAATCTGTTGGTTTCTACAATTCGCGCCAATTCCATACTGTTCTGATTGCACAACGGCATAGGGTGTTGCACCAACTTTTAAAATCTTAGTTTGGGGAACATTAAATTAAATACTAAAACAAAGGCAATATAGAATTGAAGCAATGAAAATTGTTTAGGAACCTTGCATAATAAATTGGTTCTGTGGAGTAAGTCAGGAGCTCCTAACACTGCAAAATATCAAGATGGCAAAAGAAGGGGAACTAGTTCTTGTTCAAACAAAAAAATACCTGGCATTCTTGAAATTTATCAATGCAGTTTCCCAGTTCTGATCTTGTTCGAACAATAAAGTACCTTTCATGTAAGAGGCATAAGCCTGTACAAAAAAAAAAATGTAATGGTAAGTTTATAAGGGTTTCATTTTGACTGCTACTTTGCAAAGCTATCAAAATTAACCAAGCAAGCATGCAGCATACATTAAAATCAATGATAATTGACAGCTCAGAAAAAATTTCAATAAAGAAGAATTTTATAAAGAGGTATCAGAACACCCGTATGAGCCAACAATAGAACATATTTGAGATAGACAACTGTAGACATTCTATCTTTCCTATGTGGCTGACGCCTACCACAATGCTTAATTAAAGAAATAGAAAGAAAAAGAATGCACGCACGCGGGCGCAGAGAGAGAGAGAGAGAGAGAGCAACCACACTTGATGTTGGAATTAGGTTTAGGACTGACTAAACAAACTTCTCACTTGCTAAACCTGATTTAATTATCCCACTGAGGTATCAAAATCTGTTTCTGAATTCCTGAAAATTGTCTGGGAACATATCACATGGAATTCTAACAGAAAAGGAATATAAGAGCCATGGTTCCTATACACAGCAAATTTACCATTTTCAGAAGTATCTCCAAGAATGAAGGCAAACTACCTTTAAACAAAAATTACAGACGCATCAATCAAGTTCTCAAAAATTACAGACACATCAGTCAAGTTTTCTTCCTTCATTCTCATTGTTGAAAGGAACACCACATTCCTATGCTCTCATATAGCAAATTCTAAGTCAATGTAGAAAATCCTAATCAAACTAGAAACCTCAATAATTTAATGTAACCTTATAATCAGCTAGCAGAACACACACAAGAAACAAGTACAGAACTAATAGCTGTATTTGATGAGATAGAATTTATAGGGCTGACTCAAAATAGTTAGAACTTGGGTAACAGTTATGCAGTCACAATCAATTTCTCTCTCTCTCTCTCTCTCTCTCTCTCTCTCACACACACACACCACACACAGTGCAAGTATAGAATTAGTAGGGATTTTTGATGAGTCGAGACTTACACATTTGACTCAAAATAGTTGGAACATGGTTATGGTTATGCAGTACAAAATAAAAAGTTTAAGCACACGAAGTTTTGACAGCATGAAATTCAGCTGAACAATTATTCTGAGAAAAATTAGAAACCTCATGCTCCAATTATGACTATCAATCAATTCATTAATGAGTACCTTGAATTTGCCAGGTAAGAAGGTATCTTGCCAACTGTATTCAATATTGTTTAGAATTTAATCGCAACCATGACCATCCGTAGCTCACAAAAATGGACATGGAAGAAAGCCCTCACTTCCCCTCTTTCATGCTTGGCCCCTTTCTTGTCACCTGGGCATCTAGCATTTACACCTTGTTTTGTTACTATGGCATCTAGCACTTCCAACTAATTAGCATTTCAGTAAGCTACGGTAATTATTTCCACAAATAGAATTCAGAGCTTTCCAAGGAATAGGAAAAGATTTACCAAAACCTACTGTACCACAACCAAACGGAACCAAAGGCACAATTTGAACTTCAGATCATTTGCTTGAGGAAGATTTCACAAATAAGAAGCCTTCTTTTGTGGTATCCTTTTGGAAAACCCTTTACTTGTTCGGATTTTGTGGCTCTCATTACGGTTCACAGTAACATTGTTTGAATGTTTGAGGTTTAATCTCAGCTTATGCATGATTACATTGCCAACTAAAAATATATTGTTCTAGGTTATGCTAGGATAACCTCAGCATTCAATGGCTAGCTTGATTTAAATACAATTGCATTATCTCTACTTTTAGCCTTCATCCATGTTCCCTGGCCCTGGGCCTCAGTGGCTCGTGCCCTTGTTTATTTCTTCTTTTTTTTAATCTTTCTTTCCTGAAAACTATGAATGCCCCTTTACCTGAGAAATAAAACAATATTGTCATGTGCTATGAGTCCCACATAGTTGATTCTGTCTATGTTGCCCAGCCATGAGTTGGTACCAAAATGGCAATTCACCTTCCTACGAGTACATTTGTATCTAAAAAGCTGGTGTAAAACAATGTTGGCCATCCTTTGCTAGAAACTAAATAGCCTACCCACGGTCCAAGCCATCCATTGTGTTCATCACACATGCCCAGCACAGGTATCCATAATAGGATTGCATTGCACATAGAGAATGACCCTTTTGGATATATCTTGTATCATGACGTGTATGCCAATTATAACAATGATAATATCAATCTTGTTATTCACCATCCAATTCAACCTCTTGTATGCCATTGTGACATAAGTGATATTCTTTGGTCCAAGAACTTATAGAATAAGTTAATTAGAAATACCAAATTGCATTGTATCTTTATAAGGTGGGCTTAGTCAGGTTATGAACTTATATTATTTAACCAAAACAAACAACAGATAAGCAAGTTTGTCTGTGGGGAAGTGTAACTGTCATTTTAATAAATGCAAAATTGAAATCTTATGTATTAGAATCCTGTAACAGTCAGAGTAAGGAAAATAGACATGTATGAACCAGATCAAATAAATGTATGGCACAAAGCTAATGTAACATAAACTTTTAGCAAGAAACAATAATTACTAGTATGCTCACCTCATACAATGAAGTCAGTCGATTAAGTTAATAGAATGCATACCTCTGCTTCCAGAGAAGTCCTAGAGTCTCCTTTCACAGCACATAGCTGCGAAAAAAGTGTTGCCCACTTTACTGCTTTCCTCAATCTACCAAGCAAGTAAATTCTCTGAGGGGCATTTGGACCATCGGGTAATTGTCGCTTTTCCATGGCATGGCTCCAAGCCCTTTCAGCCATATAAAGAACCACATGAAGAAACCTATATCAAAAATATGCATAGTCACGTATTTTTCATGTAATTTCTTCTGAAAGTTAAAATTATTTGTCAAGATGATTACATAGTGCGAACCATGACAATGTCAACCTACTGATACTTGCTAAGCTTACAACTAACAAACAACGCTTACCAAACATGACCAGAATTTCATTTAAAGTAACATGGCAAATATTTGCTAACCTTCCAACCAAAAGTCATGACAATTTTCTTTTTGGACAACTATAATGGACAGGTCACCTGATGATATCAGTCAAACTTTTGTATTAAGCACAACGGTAGATTGGTTCTGAGCAATAACCAGCATATTAAAGCTTCACGCAGATGGTGCACTTGAATAAGATACTCCCTGGAGAAACCTAAAGTGGAAGTAATGGACAGAGGATCTGTCCTTCATTGCATATAATATGGAGCAATTACCATTTGCTACTTCTTTGTAGCTTTAAATGAACTACTTTATATCCATAACAGGCATACAGCTTCCACTGAAGTTGAGGCATCAAGTGTACTGGGAAGGTCAATACTGTGACAACTAAGAAGCGCTTGTGGTGTGTAACTGTGTCCAAGACTTTAAATGTCACATGACACACTAACACTATTCTAAATCTAGCAACATAAAGTACAGTACCTTATCATGGCGTGTTGGCCTTATGCAAAGGCTGATCATACTAAAATTGTGTTTCTGCTGGTCCTGAACAATCCATTCTTGTTCATTCCAACAAGCACAAGCTAATATGCAAGGCCAGAATGAACCAATACCATAATCCACAGGTGCAGCGCAGCCCATGATATGAGGTGGGAAATCTGGAAAGATAAGATACCTTAAAAGATTTTTCCAGAAAGGATGCTGGTGCTGAAAGTTGAAGAATTTCAGCAGGAAAAAAAGGAGCACATTTGCCTTTGAATAATGAGACCCTAGACATCTTTCCCACTAAAATCTTTTTTTGGGTTTTTTTTTTTTTTTGAGCTTATTAATGACTTGTAGAGATCTTTAATAATCTGTTCTAGTTTCTCTTAGCTCTTTCTTTAATGTTGCATAATTTTTTGGGAAAAATACAAAATCCATTTATAATAGTCTTCCCTATTGTTGCAAACAAAATCCTTCATTTGCTTGGATAAGGGTACAAGACTGGAGCCTTGGAGAAATTAGAAGAGACATTGCTGTCCTGCATAATGATAATAATAATAATCTAATCCATGTTACCTTACAATCAATTAACAAATGATCTTTTTATTATCTTATCAGCAGATTTGATTTTTCTGGCCGAAAAAATTATTTGTTAAGTGACCTAAGACATCTAACAAGACATCAATTAGAGGCATCCAGTATAAAACAACAAACGGAACATCCCTCTCTACCTGCAAGTAATTAACAAATGATCAGCTCTCAAAAAAAACAAATAAAGAGGCCAGATGAAACATTCAACCATGTACATTCTTCAAAGCCTTGTACATTGTTCTTAGGCATCAATTTTGGCTTCATAACGCTTAATGTTCTTCTTCTTCTTCTTCTTCTTCATTAATTTCGTTTCTATGATTAAGATTGTTGCTGAATAGTTTATATCAAAATAGGGTTTCAAGAACCCTCTTCTCACCTTCCACCATCTCTCTCTTTCTCTCCTTGTTTCCTTTAAGCCCTCTATTTATAACAGGCATTTGGCATTTGGAAATGTATGGAAAAGGAGAGGTTGTAATTAGGTGGAGAGGGGAGATTATCTGGATATTCACTGGACATTCGAAGACATGGGGAGGGTTGAAAGAATATCTATAGCAGAGGTGTTTTGAGGCTTCCGTCATCTTTTCCAAGAAGAGGCCACATGAGATGATGAGTTAGTCAATCATGAGATGGGGCTAGGGCCACAGCTTTCCCATGGTAATCATGACATGGAGAAGTGGATGGCTCCAACGAGGCAGGAGTGACAGAAAAAGGTGATGAAGAGGGAAAAAGTTGGCAGCATATTTCAGGTCAACCAAAACTCTATTAGAACAAGTGATTGTCACATTTTAAGATTTGATTAACAAATGAACAGAATGGCCACATTGATTCAATTGGGAACTTCATGGAAGGGGGGAACAAGTGTCACAAGGCCAACATTAGGAGGCATTTAAGTATTTTTTTCCTTTTTTTATAAAATTGGCAACAAAATACTGCCTACCAAATATGTTGTAATTTGAGGTCAGTTAGTCTCCAACAACTTGTTTATAATATTCCACCATGGGTGTTAGAGTTGCAATTTGAGCCGAGTCTGTTAGGATGTGAAGGCAAGATTTGAAGAACACTAATTTTCAGATTTATTCTAGATAAATTTCAAATTATCCAAGCAATTGAAGCAATGATAGAAAGGGCAAAGATGCCAAAACTCAAAGCATGTTGGACACCACTCAGGGATTGAAGACTCGTGCATTAATGGCATATGAGCTGGCAATAGCATTGTAACATACCATGCCATACCATTCTAAGTCCATGTTTAGCACACAACATGCCAAGCATTATCATGCAGTCAACATAAGTGCAATGTGTTGATAATTTGCATTCCACTGAAATTTCAGGGCAGGGTAGCTCCCAAAACAATTGGCAATCAACAAATTGACATTGATCCAATGCATTTTAATATGAACCAAACTTCCCACTTTGAAACAAGTACAGGATAATGATAAGTAGAAAGATGAAAGGGTGCTCATAGCCTCATACAACAAACAAGAGCAATGCATTCTCGGTAGGTCAATCTAAGTAATACCTCACTTCTGTGACAGTTGACTCAGTTATGACCCTCCGAGTAAATCTGCCACGACCATGTGTAAACTTCAATGATTTGTATAGTCTTCCCAAACGTGCAGTACAATATCTCCTGAAAATAATGGATGCTTGTTAAAAGATTGTACATTTGATGACAAGATAAAAAATCATAAATCTTTAGAATAAAGAAAATATGGCTTCATAAAGGACATTGTAACCATAGGCCATCAAGGATGATCTTACAGAAGATAAAACCAAAACTGAAACAACATAAAATTGCAATCTACAAAAGTATAGAACAAATTAAATAGTATAAGACGACAAGAGCCTTGGTGGTTCAAAGAAGGTAGTAGTTCATGATTTGCAACTTTTTCTTTCCAGCAAAAGGATGTTTGTGAAGTATGAAAACTGAACAAGATGAAGGGCAAGACATTCATCTTAAAACAAGAAGAGTCTCTCTCAATTAGGGATTGCAATTTCAAACCACAATGCAGGGACCCGACCCCACCCACCGTGCCCCATTTGATGTGGGGATTTCCCGCCTTTTGCAAGGAGAGAACTATTTTTGTCCCTACTAGCGAGGACAAGATAGAGATGGAGCTAAATATATCCCCACCCCACTAGGACCCATCCCATCCTTATCACGTTGGCCTCATATAATACCCTTATATATTTTTATATCTACAAAATTATCGTTATAATTTTTCTAAAAATTCATATATGTTATTAGGAGAGGGGTGGGGATGAAAATTTTCTCCATTTTCCCCAATCCCAATGGGGATCCGCTCCGCATGGGGTAAGGATAGGAGAATTTGTCTTTCCATAAGGATGGAGATGGAGAAAATTCTATCTCCATAAATGAAGATGGGGCAAGGGCAGGGAGGGCACTCCCCATCCCATGGGGTCTCCGTATATTTTATATTACTTAAACATTATAAAATTATTTTAGTATCTTAAATATAACCCCCCCATATAACCCTAAAATACTTTAATATTACATGCACGCACCTTCTTTATATTTATTGAGACTTATGGTTGGATATATTTGTTTCTTATAAAGTAGCACACGATCATAAACTTATATTATTATACTCTTTGAAATTATGGTTTAATATATCACTTATGAATTAGATTATAAAATTTGTAATTGCGGTAAATCTATTTGAATCCATTTTGTTTGTCATATGAAACTCAATACATTATTTTATTTTTAAATATAGTAAAAATAATTAAAATAAAAAATAAATATTTTAATATCAAAAATATGGTTAGGGGGGATGGTGATCTTCATAAGAATGAAAAATAGGAACCTTATTAAAAATGAAATAAGTGAAAATGGGTATCCTTGCGGGGATGGAAATCCCTGTGGAGATAGGAATGGGAAAGTCCCTATCCCTATTGGTAGGGATGGGGATGAGGATGAAGGGCTAAAATAGTGAGGGGGACAAGAACGGGGAGTAACTCGCTGCCTCCGCCCTGCTCCATTGCCAGTCTTAAAGAAGGGTAGGGCGAGGTAAAGAATAAATGGAATGGTGATGAGGATTTATTTTTCCCCATAGGATGGGGATGGGGATGAAAAATTCCTCATCTATAAGGATGAAGGATGAAAGATGAAGTGGGGACGATGATTATTTTTTTTTAGTGGGGATAGAGATTGGGGTCCCCGGCCTCACCCCACCCGTTTGCCATCCCCACTCTCAATATGGTAGACATTCGCACAAGAAGTAAAACAAAATGTCCAGGAAGGTAGTTAGACATAAGTGTGGTGGTGATGAAGCTTTAGGATTTCATGGTCTCCCACAAATCTTCCAAAAACATCAACAAGGCCTAGCTAGAAATGTGAAGCATATTGTTATGATAATATGTTTAGCATTTTACAGTCGATACCTGCCATACCCAAACTTGAAAAAAATACAATGTCATGAATTTATTTTCCTTTGTTACTTTTGTTCAACTTTAATTACAAAGATGCAGTTAACAGTAACATGTTCATTAAAATTAATAAAGCATATCTAGGAACACTAGTAGAGTATCATCACACATAATAGTCACTATCATATATTTATGACTTCTGAGTAGATTGCATGTAATGTTGTGTCTCGTTTCATAAGGATGTCTGCCAATATATGGCATGGAAAAGCATGGCACGTGCTATTTTATAAATACCAGAACAATTTGTGATTCAAGTGGAATACAGATGTTATCTCTCACACTAGTTGTATATTAATATTAGACTTCAAATCAGGGTTGTTGGAGATATTACCACCTTCATATGTTACTATATAAGTTGACTTATTTGGAGTGTTATCAATATTCTATATAGACTTCAAAGCTATATTATAAAGGATTGGAGTCAGAGGCATAAATTGTAACAACAATGTCATGCCTCAAAATTCAAACTTACTTTAAACCCAAAGTGTGACCACCAAAATCAAACAAAAGTAAAATGACTACTTGATCATCCACCATAGAAATCAATCAAAATATCTAAAATATTTAACATCCTTAATGAAATCCACATGATCAAACAAAATATGAGTCAAAACATATTATAGGCCATGGTGTCTATTCAGGAATCCATTTATAACTTCCAACCTAACCGGTCATAAATAATATGATACCTCCAAAGGTACAAGCAGAGACATTGCCAACATCACTTCAATGCTCATTAGATCCAAATGTCAACCTCTAAAATATCATCTCATGTTCCTTTGTTCCTCTTTGTTCTTCAATTATTTATCCTGGCTTCCATTCACTCATTAATTAAATGAAGGATCAAAGAAGACATAGTTCCCATATCATGCAGGCTGCCCAAAAATGGGCTGCTTCGTTGCTCTTGCATCAAGATCTAAGTCACGAAGAGGAGAGCAAGAGCAAGCAGCATATTAGCTATAGTTTCCTTTTATCTACTTAAATATGCAAGTATAGTTCAAATTTCTAAGGATATTGGAAAAGCACATGTAGTAAAAAAAAAAATTCCCCCCAGCAGAAGCCTATGATAATTTTCTCTAATAGAGCAGCTGGTGTTTACCTTGATCGGACTTGAACTCTCCGACTCTCATCTTCGAATGCAATACTCACGTGGGAAGTGAGACATAACAAAAATACACATTGAACAGTCTCATGACTTCTGGGTTCAATTAAAAGCTGACATCAATGAATCAAAGCTCCAGCATTTTCCCCTAACTGTAAAATCTAACGAATATGTGGAACCCATTACAGGAGTAAGTCATGTTAATTATAAAAGACATAGTCGCTCATATATTTGCAGAGCAGTTTTCATTTTATTCGAACAGAGACCGAAGAAAATGGCATTCACAACATTCTTGTCAGCACAATCTGTTTTAATTCTACGCATTTCCTTAAGAAAGGAAGATCATGTAACATAATTTATAAAATGAATTTGGTTCTTGAAGCGTAACCAAATTAAGCCATCAGGCTCAATCGGGATTGTTACTAGACATGCAATCAAAGCCATTCTACGACACAAGAATATGAATTTTTTCTCTATCTCTCGCCCCAAAGCATAAAACAGAACCTACCGATATCGAGTGTAATCTCGATGCCTCAATCCGTGCTGCATCTGAGCAGATTTGAGAAGCTGCAACACTGCAAGTTACGCAACAACAAAAAAAAAAAAATCAAATCCAATCACCAGGATAAAATGAGAAGAACGGCATCGATCCTAAAAACAACCACTAGAACAGTTGAATTCGACATAAGGGAAGAAGAAAGAACCATTGATCGAGAATTTGGGATTGATCTGCTCGACGGCAGCGGACTTGCTGTCATCGATCTCCATCGCCGATGCTTCGTTTCCTTTCGCCATAATCGTTCAAACAGCACGAGAGGAACGATAGAAGCTATCAGAAGAAGGCGAGCAATGGGATTCAAAGATATAGGGTTTCAAGAAATCGAGGGGAGGAGTCGGAAGTCACCAGCCGGGTCGACGAGGAGACCGCGCGTAAGGGACAGCGAGTCTTATTTTTGACCGTTAGATGTGAATCCTACGGTTCCAACAAGTTACCACTTACCCAAGCTAGGGCGTCCAGACGAAGAGCCCAAAAAGATTTGGCCCATATTGCAACGCGCAAGCTTATTCTGGCCTATTTTGAGTCACGCAAACTTAACTCGTGTTAGACCCAAACATTGATCAGGTCAAGCTCGAGCACATCATAGCCTCTAACTTCACAAGCCAGGCCTAAAAATGCCTGAGAAATAAAATCTTTGATTTTCTCTTCTCAACTTCCTAAACCATTTTTTAAAATAATGCACTGCTTTGCTTGTTATGCTAATACAATAAAATAAAGCTTTAATCTCAAACAATTGAGTACAGTTACATAAATCCTTTTCCTTCGATTAACTCGATAAATATTTCTTTATTACCTTTTTATAATTTTTTGTTCATTTCTTTTTTTTTTCTTGCAACATGTATTAAATCACTACTTCATATATATGCACATTAAATTTACAT
This sequence comes from Calamus simplicifolius, assembly GCA_900491605.1. NCBI lineage: Eukaryota > Viridiplantae > Streptophyta > Magnoliopsida > Arecales > Arecaceae > Calamus > Calamus simplicifolius. The sequence goes on along the minus strand of UESW01004571.1, from coordinate 300,493 downwards.
TGCATATATACAAACTATTTAAGTCATCCTTCTATTAATTTGTTCTCAATTGGAACTACATCTACCTTTTTACAAATAGTTTTAATTTTTATTTTATCTTTTTCACTTATTATCACACATCCATTTTAATATTCTTATTTTTATCATATTTATTTTATGTACATGCATTTTTCTAGTTGTCCAACATTCTCTACTATAAAGCATAGTTGGTTTTATTACTATTCTATCAAATTTTCTCTTCAAAATTAGCCGATACTCTATAATTATATAATATTTTATTTATACTTTTTCTTTACTTTAATCTCATGAACAACATCATCCTTAATTTCTCTTTCTTTATAAATAATCGATCTTAATATAAAAAAATCACTTTTAAGTACTTTATGATCTTCAATTTTTACTCTATATTTATCTTCATTTCTAATTATACTAAAATTACATTTCATGTATTTTATCTTTGTCCTCCTTAACTTAAAATCTTTAGATTGTAATGCATTTCTCCATAGTTTTAACTTATAATTAACCCCGGCCTTAGTTTTATCTACTAATATTGCATCAACTACAAATACCATGCACTATAAAATATTATCCTAAATATGTCTAAAAAGCCCATCTAAGGTTAAAAAAAAAAAATAAATAAAAGTAGATTCCTAATGTAAACCTATTGTAATAGAGAATTTATTAGCATTACCATTAGTAGTTTGTATACTAATAAGTGTTCTTTATATGTATCTTATACTATGTTAATATATTTAACGGATACTTTTTTCTTTTCTCGTGCCTACCATAAACTTTTTCTAAGAACTCTGTTATATGTTCTCTCTAAATTAATAAAAACCATAGATATATCTTATCTCCTTTTTTAATACATATCCATTAACTTTTTAAGTAGGAAAATAACTTCTATAGTCAATCTTTCTAACATAAAATTAAATTAATTTTTAAATATTTTTAGTATCTCAACCTATGTTCAATTACTTTCTCTTAAAGTTTTATAAAATGACTTATGAGCTTGATACCGCAACAGTTAAAGTAGTTTTAAATATCTTTTTTATTCTTATAAATTAGTACTATAGTATTCTTTTTAGGTTCATCATGTATCTTTTTAGTTTTTCAATTCTTACTAAATAAATTTATCACTCAAGTTACTCCAGCATTACCTAAAAGTTTTCAAACTTCTATGAATATTACCAGATTTCATAGTGTTGCCACCAGATCACTTTTAATGAGTGTTGGGTAAGAAGAAATCTTCACGGGCCTTTGAGGGGATGGCGAGGCCCCTTCCTCCACTCAGGAACCTGCAAGAAAAGTCCCGGACCGGTGACTCCGGCGGGGACCCTTCGATGCCCAAGTTAGTGATTTGGGGAATATGGATTATTGTTCTTGAATGATTGAATAGAGCTTGACCCCCTACCTTAAGGGCGGGGGCCTTTTATACCTGTTCGAGGATCCCTCTTACCTTCCGTTCGTCGTGGTCAAGTCCCTTTCAAACAGTTGTTAATTTCTGGTCTTCAACGTGCCGCAAAGGACGGGTAATGGGACTGAACGTGGGGCCATACCCATCATTAGCGGTGCCAGGGGAAAGCACGTTCATTGCGCACGTCGCCGGGCACGTTCGTGGTAACGTGATCCGCCATTCTCGAGGGAAGTGGGCCACGTAGCTTGGACATGGAAGACCGTCGCCGAAGGCCGATGCCGAGACCGACGCCGAGGTCGACACCGAGGTCGTTGCCGAGACCGACGCCGAGGCCGACACCAAAGCCGACGCCGACCGAGACCAAGGCCAACCCCGAAGCTGACACCAAAGCCGAGACAGGCCGTAGCCGACACAGAGGTCGAGACGGGCCGAGGCCATCGCCGAGACCAAGGTGGGCCATGGCCGACGCGGAGGCCTGAGCGGGCCGTAGCTGACGCCGAAACCGCCACCGAGGCCTAGATGGGCCTTGGCCGACATGGGGATCGATGGGCCGAAGTGAGCCCAACACCAAGGGACTAGATTGCCACCAGACCACGCGACATAGGGCTCGCGGTCCTGACATCCTGCGGGCCCTTTGGCCCGATTAGCCACATCAGATGCCCCCCCCCTGAATTGGTGTCAACGTTTAAATGAAAGGGGCGTCAATCACTAGCGACTGATCCCCCCATCGCGTTGAAGGGTGTCCGCACACGTGTCCTTGATAAGGCAGCTCCTTTATGGCGACAGGATCGTGGGGCGTTATCATCTCTGCATCCTAACCGTCAGATTCGCCTCGAGGCTAGGAAGCAGTCCGAGATCCCGAAATATCGGCGAACCATCATTGAGCCGTCAAATCATGGCACCGATACATCCTCATTGGTTGGGAGTCTCGTCTACCTTACACCCGGAGCGTCGCCGCAGAGTCCTTCTCAATGACTAGCGTCCGCGTGGCAAATGCATTGGGCGGGACAATTTTGAAGATGTCTATAAGAATTATAAGAGCGATGGCGTGCTCTAGCTTCAATTTTTTTCTACTGTGCTAAGTTTCTTCTTCTCCCGGCCCAAGAGCTTCTCCAATTTCTTCTCCTTCCTCTGTCCAGGTTTGTTCCCCATGCCTTCTCCATCGTCTTCTTCTAATTCGCCCTCTCGGTCCTCCACAAACCAGGTCTCCCCGACCCGTAGGCTATGGCCAGGGAACCGGTTGTTAGGAGTCCACCGGCGGTAACTCCACCTTCTAGGGTAGCTTCGTCTTCTAGGGCAAGCAGGGGTTCCCCCGAGGGGACCGCCTCCACGGTTACCTCTGCTGATCTTGCGACCTTTAGGGCAGCCTATAGGATACCCAAAGAGGTGCGACTGATCGCGCCAGGCCCCAATGATAGGGTGACCTCTCCCCCTCGGGGGGTCGCCCTTTATGAGGAGTTTTTTAAAGCCGGTCTTCGTCTTCCTCTTCATCCTTTCATCATCAATCTCCTTGATAGATACGATTTGGTCCCTGCTCAGTTAGTTCCCAACTCAATCAGGGCCATCTGTGCCTTCTTAGTGCTAACCCGCCTTCAGGGCCTCCCGAGTAATGTTTCCCTCTTCCGCAGCCTTTACACCATCCGGGCTCAATCTGGCTGGTGGTTATTTGCCCCCCGGCCGGTAGAGCCCTTAGGTTAGGTCTCCCTTCATCCATAAAGGGATGAAAATCTCGATTCTTCTTCGCCGAGGTGGACGGGGTAAGAAGGGAATGGGGCACGCCCAATACCGAGGCTAACAAGAACATCTCGGTAGTTCCGAGAGATCAAGAAGCCTTCAATCTTCTCCTGGCGACCGAAATCCCATCATATCGAGAGCTATTGTCGGAGGACAACCTCCGCACGCCGGCATCGCTCCCGATGACGGTGAGGGCCTCTTCGAAGATAGCATTTTTCCTTTGCTCCCATTTCTCTTTTTTCTTTTCCCTTTTTTTTTTTTTTTTTTTAATATCGGCTCTTATGCAGCTATGAAGATCACCATCCCGGCCGAGGCTTTCCACAAGGCAGCTGTCAAGAAGAGGAAAGGGCCGAATGATGGGGCCGAGGGGTCGAGGAAGAGGCCTCGGTCCCGATCGCCGCCTGTGTCCCGGAACGTCCCCAAGCTTCCTACTCCATCACCTCCTCCCCGTCGATCCCCTATGCAATCACCGCCACTGCCCCACGACGGTCTCCTACTCCACTGCCGCCGCGGCGATCTCCCACACCGCTGCTACCACCGAAGCCCATCGATCTGACTGCGGGCACGCCGCCGAGGAGTCAAGGGCCCACATCATCCAACCAGCCGAACACCTTGATCCGCTGACCACTGGGCGGCCTCAAGGGAAGCGCCTCAGGCCAGCAGAGAGGCATCGGTCGACAAGAGGCAGAAGGCCATTGTGGGCTACGAGGCCCACAGCGCCGCGTTCGAGCCCACTGGAGATAAGATAGGACCGGTCTCCTCGCGGCCATCTCTCATGAACCACCCCCACCTCACCGGGAAGCTATTGTCGGCGGCATCCACGCCTGCTATTCGGGAGGAGATCATGCGGACCAACTCCCGAATCCTCTTCAAAGATGGCCAGACGGCCATGCTCTGGGTAAGCAACCGTTTACATTCTAATCCTATTTGTTTTCCATGGGTTTACTTCGGGTAACTGACATTAGCCTGGATGTGCAGATGGTAAATATCTTCAATCACACTCAAGCCCTTGTTGCCAGCGGGGAGCGTCGGCTTGATCGTTACCGGGGAAGCTTTCGAGTACCGGGACCGGCTACGAAAGCTGAAGATGCTCTCAAGCTGACTCAGGCTGGGGAGGCAGAGAGGCTCGAAATAGTCCGATCTCAAGCGTGGGCTAAGGCGACAGGGCGCAGCAACAGATGCGCAAGGTCCTCGAGCGTGCTCTTACGGCCGAGGGAAATTGATGGCCGCCGAGGCGGAATTGGTCGACATCAAGGCCCAGCTCGAAGCGGCAAAATCCGAGCTGAGGTCTTCCGAGGAGAAGATCGAAATCGCCGAGGAAGTGGCCCGCCTGGCTGACATCAAAACTGCCGAGGCCACGGAGGCAGTGAAAGCCGCCGATAAGAGGACAGCCGAGGCCGAAGCGGTGGCTCGGGCCGCTATGGAGAAAGTGGCTGAGGTGGCAGGGAAAGCCGTGGAAAACTACCGAAACTCTCAAGCCTTTGCCAATGAGGTGGCCGAGGCGGGAAGAAAGCCGTGGAGAACTACCGGAATTCCCGGTCTTCATCGAGGAGGTGGCCGAAGCGGGAGCCGACGCCTACCTTCAGGGTTTTTATTGCTGCCGAGACAAGGCAGTGAAGGTCTTTGGCATCGAAGGCCTTAAAGACTTAGAACCCGAAGAAGGAGACCTCGAGGGTGAAGAGTCCACCAGGGTTCCGCTCCGGCCGATGATACCACCCCCTAGCCGACGTCGCTCCAGCAAAGAACTGAAGTTCCGCCTGCAGTCTCAGTTCTCTTCTTTCTTTTAAAACAATGTACTCAAATCCGACTATGGTCGGCATTTTGTAAAAGCTTAATCGATCAATGAAAAGGAAGTATCCTTTGACATTGGTGTTAGAATAGCTGATTCTTTCTTTCTCTCTTTTTTTTACCGGGACTTAGCTTCCCAAGCCGCCAGCCCGCTGTAATCTATTGGCGTCCGTAGGAACGGTGTAGAGTCACACCAACCCGGTCCAAAACGAGGCCACTTATAGCTTAGTTAGGGACGTTTTGGGATGGGTATGCACTAATCCCTGACCACCAACATTAGGCTGCTGACGGGCCAAATAGCCCCATGGGCATTTAAAGAGATATTGCGGGAGTGACCCGATACCGTGCCAGGGAGCCTCTTAACCCCGAAGGGCGACCTGAGAGTATCGTGACCAGCTCAGGGTATAACATCGGAATTTGGAATTGGCGCCGATGCAAGAGTCGGGCTTTGACGCCGATGTAGGAGTCGGGCTATAGTGCCAACACGGGAGCCGAGCTTTGGTACCGACGTGGGAGTCGGGCTTTATGACGCAGGAGTCGGGCTTTGGTGCCGACCGAGCTTTGGTGCCGACGCCGGGCTTTGGTTCCGACGCGGGGTCGGGCTTTGGTGCCGACGGGAGTCGGGCTTTGGTGCCAACGAGTCGAGCTTTGATGCTGACGCGGGAGTCGGGCTTTGGTGCCGATGCGGGAGTCGGGCTTTGATGCCGACGCGGGAGTCGGGCTTTGGTGGCATGATCGCAGGACAAAGAGGTGGTGCAAAATGTTGTATAAGAAGTGCATTTTCATTTCAATAATATGGAGGAGTGGGGTATCCGAACCTACAACCATTCAGTTGGGCACGTCACTGGTAGTATCGGCGAAGGTTGTCGGAATTCCAAGTTCGTGGGAGCGGCCTCCCGCTGAGCTCCTCGAGTCGGTAAGCTCCTCGGTGAAGGGCCTCCGCGACCCGGTAGGGCCCCTCCCAGTTAGGTGATAATTTTCCTCCCTCCGTTGGTCTCGAGACCTCGGCCTTCCGAAGGACTAAGTCCCCGGACGGAACACCCGGGGCCTAACGCGGCATTGTAATACCTTGCCGCTTTCTGTCGATAAGCGGCCATCCGGATTCGTGCTTGATCGCGCGTCTCCTCGATGAGATCCAAGCTGGCCCTCAGTTGGGCTGAGTTGTCCTCCTCATTGTAGGCTTCTACTCGGGGACTGGGGACCCCGATTTCCACTGGGATGACGGCCTCGGTTCCGAAAACAAGACTGAACGGGGTTTCGCCGATGGAGTTCTTGGAGTTGTATGATAGGCCCACAGGACATGGGGAAGTTCTTCCACCCACCTTCCTTTAAAGTCATCGAGCCGTGTCCGGAGCCCCTGAAGAATAGTACGATTAGTTACTTCAGTTGCCCCATTGGTCTGTGGATGTCCGACGGAGGTGAATCTCTGATTGATTCCTAACTCGCTACAAAATTCTCTGAAGGGGGCGTTATCGAACTGTCGGCCGTTGTCTGTGATGAGAGTGTTGGGAAGCCCAAAACGGCAAATTATGGATTTCCAGAAGAAGGCTCTCACTCTTGCTTCAGTTATTTTGGCTAGAGCTTCGGCCTCCACCCATTTGGTGAAGTGGTCGATAGCGACTAGCAAAAATCTCCGTTGGCCGGAGGCAGGGGAAATGGTCCCAAAATGTCCATCCCCCATTGGACGAAGGGCCACGGAGCAGAGATGGGACTTAAGTGAGAAGTGGGCTGCCGCTGGACGTTGGCGTGCGTTGGCAACTGTCACATTTTCGCACCAATTCGGCCGCATCTTCTCGCATGGTGAGCCAATAATATCCCTGGCGAAGGGCTTTATACGCTAGCGCTCTGCCCCCAGATGGTTCCCACATGCGCCCTCATGAATTTCATAGAGAATGTAGTCAGCCTCAATAGGACCGACACACTTGAGGAGGGGATACGAGAAGGACCTCCGGTACAGGCGTCCATCCATTATCAGAAATTTGGAAGCTCGCCACTTGAGGAGTCTGGCCTTGGAAGGGTCATCGGGGAGGACACCATTGGTGAGATATTGAACATAAGCGTCCATCCAAGAAGGCCCCTGCTCAATCGGCAGAGCCTCATCTGCCGCCTCGATGCTCGGGACTAGAGATGTTCCACGTAAGTCCTCCCCATGGTCTCGTCGGCCGAGGTGGCCAAGCGAGACAACGCATCAGCCCGGGCATTCTCTTCTCGGGGAATATAGCTGACACAGGGCAAAGAGGAGGGACTCTGACCGAACCTTGTCTAGGTATCGGGACATGATAGGGTCCCGAGCCTCGTACTCCCCAGTGATTTGCCCCGAGACGAGTTGAGAGTCGGTGTACACCCTGAGATGCTCCACTTTAAGCTCTCTGGCAAGTCTCATCCCAGCCAACAAGGCTTCGTACTCAGCTTGATTGTTCATGGCAGGGAAGAGAAAGCGGAGGGCATATTCAATCGTTACACTGTCGGGGCCGGCGAGAATGATTTCGGCGCCGCTCCCTTGGAGTTTGAAGCCCCGTCCACATGAAGGATCCAATCCCTCCTCGTATCCATGGTTGGCGCCTCTAGGGGCTTCGTCGGAGTTTCCCCGGTCAGTTCATCAATCCAGGTGCATTCAACCAGGAAATCTGCCAAGACTGGGACTTCATACCATCTTGGTTTGAAGGTCAGGTCGAATTCTCCAACTTGAGCGCCCACTTGGCCAGCCGACCGGAAGTATCGGGGCGAGATAAGATCGTCCTCAGGGGCTGGTCAGTTAGTACACAATTGAGTGGGCTTGGAAATAAGGCCTGAGACGTTGAGCCGACACTATTAGCGCGAAAACAATTTTTTCGGTTTTGGTACCTGGTTTCGGCGTCATGGAGTACTTTGCTGGTGTAATACACCGGCCTCTGAGATCCCTCATTGTCTATCCGAACGAGGACAGAACTGACAACCTCCTGGGAAGCGGCCAGGTACAAAAAGAGGTTCTCCCCCTCCATAGGTTTCGACAGTAGCGGCGGAGTCGACAAGAAGTTCTTCAGCTCCTCAAAGGCCCTTTGGCAGTCAACTGTCCATTCGAAGGTGTTGACTTTCGCAAGGCCTTGAAGAAAGGAAGGCACCGCTCAGCCGATCTGGACAGGAAACGACTCAGGGCTGCCAGCCTTCCCGTCAGGCGCTGGATCTCCTTTTTGTTCACCGGCGGTCTCATGTCTAGGATAGCTTGGATTTTGTCCGGATTCGCCTCTATCCCCCGTTGCGTCACCATGAACCCCAGGAACTTGCCCGCTGCGACTCCGAAAACACACTTTCGTGGATTCAGCCTCATCTGGAACCGACGAAGGTTGCTGAAGGTCTCCATTAGGTCGGATACATGGTCGCCAGCCCGGATGCTTTTGGTCAGCATGTCGTCTACATATACCTCCATGTTGCCCGATCTGACTTTCAAAGACTTTATTCATCAACCTTTGGTAGGTAGCCCCAGCATTTTTCAACCCGAAAGGCATGACTTTATAACAGTAGATTCCCTTCTCGGTCACGAAGGAGGTGGCTTCTTCGTCTGAGGGCTCCATCCTGATCTGGTTGTACCCCGAAAAAGCATCCATGAAACTGAGAGTCTCGTGACCGGAGGTGGCATCCACTAACTGGTCGATCCTAGGGAGCGGAAAGCTGTCCTTGGGGCAGGCTTTGTTGAGGTCAGTGAAATCGACACACATCCTCAGCTCCCATTGGCTTTCCGTACCATCACCACATTAGCCAACCAGTCGGGGTAATGGACCTCCCGGATGTGGCCGGCGGTGATCAGTTTGCGGACCTCCTCGTCAACGGCTTTCTGGCGCTCGGAGCGAAGCTTCTCTTCTTTTGCCGGACCACCCTACAGTTAGATTTAATGTTAAGTTTATGAGTAATTACTTCGGCTGGTATACCTGGCATGTCGGTCGCGACCATGCAAAAATATCGGCGTTGGCTTGGAGGAAATTGAGGAGCCGGCTTCTTTCCTCCTCAGGGAGAGAGGCCCCGACTTGGACGGTTCTCGTCGGGTCCTCTCCTAAGGGGAAAGTCAATAGATGTCCGCCGGTTCCCCCCTCTTTTTGGCCTCTCTCGGGTCTGGCAATTCGGCAGTCGGCGAAGGGGCTGCCGACTGAGGGCTAGGGGTCGTGTGATACAGAGGGACATCGGGCTTGTTTCCCCCCGCATTTCCCTGATCCCATGACGAGTGGGAAATCGGACCAGTAGCCTCTTCGTCGAGATAATGGCATCCAGCAGATTTAAACCTGGTCAGCCGAGAATAGCGTTGTATGCCAGAGGAACTCTCACTACCAGGAACTTTATTAAGATCGTGTTCTGTCGGGGTGAAGTTCCAGCCGTGACGGGGAGAGTAATTCTCCCTCAACTTTCACCGCATCTCCGGTGAAGCCGACGAGAGGCGTCGTCACTGGCCGAAGGGAATCCAGAAGCAAGTTCATACAAACAAATGCATCATACGTCAGAATATCAGCCGAGCTTCCACTATCAACTAATATTCTCTTTACAGATGTTTAGCAATCGTCATGGATACGACGATGCTTTCATCATTTGGGTTATCTACCCCCTCTAAATCTCTTTCGGAGAAAGGAATTACAATGCTATCTCTCTCACCCCCCCCTGAGGTCTTTTTGAAGTGCCCCCCGCTCCCAGGAGATCATTGCCACCGTCTTCTCAGTCGGGGCGTTGTCGACATTGGCTTGCTGAGTGGGTGGCACCGAAGGGCCCGGTGCTGCTGGATTTCCTCTCCGGACAAACTGACCGAGGTGGCCTTGCTGGATGAGCTCCTCTATAGCCTTCTTCAGTTGTCGGCAGTCTTCCGTGTCATGGCCGTGATCTCGATGGAAACGGCAATACATATTTTTGTTGCGAGGAACTCCAGGCTTTAGGGGCGCAGGGCGCTTGAGATAGGATTCACCCTCGATTTCCATAAGAATGTGGGAAATCGGGGCTAACAGGGGGGTGTAACGCTCACCTACGGGGACGAAAGTCCGTGGCCGACTGTCCGCCCGACGAGGCGGCTCGGGCTTCTTGGCATGAGGTCCGCCAGACTCTGATCGAACTTGCTTTTTACGGGGCCTTCATCAGTTTCCCACCGAGAGGAGTCGGCCTCATCAGCGCGAATATATTTCTGAGCTCGACTCAGCAGCTCCGCGTATGAGCTCGGGGCTTCTTGTCTAATGAATATGCGAAGCGGGAAGGGCGAAGCCCATGCTTCAAGGCCAAGGTGGCCACCGAGTCGTCAAGGTGGTAAACCTCCATCGCTGCCTCCTTGAAGCGGCGACGAAGTCCCGAAGAGTCTTTCCATTCTTCTGTCGGATGGCAAAGAGGCTGTCAGCCACCCGTGGGATCCGTCGGCTCGCATCAAAGTGGGGAGAAAAGCTTTCTCCAGCTGTCTGAATGAACTAATACTGCGAGGAGGTAAACGGAATACCAAGCCCTCGCAGCCTTTCGTAGGGTGGCTGGGAAAGCGATGCATAGAAGAGCATCCGATGCCCCCTGGACCTGCATGTGCACCTTATAACTTTCCAAGTGGTCCAGGGGATTGGTAGTACCGTCATAGGGATCCAGCTGAGGAAGGCGAAATCGGGAGGGACAGGTTCTTCCATAATCCGCCTAGTCAGGGGGGGCGACTGTCATACTTTGCCTTCGACTGATTGGTCAGTCGTTGGCCGAGCTTCTCTAAGTGTCGGTAGCGCTCTTCCAGTCGCCTTTCTGCGCAGAGGTGAGCCCTCTCGCCTGTGGATTCTTCTCCTGACGAGGTAGATAGGGGATGGGGGGATGGGCGGTATCGACGGGCTACACCCTTCCCTGGGGCCTTGTCCCGGATCGTCGAGGAGAGGGACTGTCAGAGGATTTCTGCTTGTGGGGGCATCCCAACGGCGGTGAGCCTTCCGTCGGGAATGTCTTTTGCGGGTGGATTGTTGGCTGGGCTGCGCCACAACTTCTTCCAAGGAGTGGGGTGGCGGCGGAGGTTGAGCGGCCGCCGATTGTTGTTGGAGTTCCCGAATCACCGCGGCAAGGGACCGCACCTCCTGAGCGAGGGCGGTGACCCTATCACCTTGGCATGGTGGTGAAGGATGAATTGGCGGGGGGCCTCCGGTTGCTCGGCCCTCACTTGCTGCTCCTCAGCCAGGCTGGTGGAAGCTTCTTGAGTGCGAGTTACCACCATATCTTCTTCGGGTTAGGAGGGATTGAGAGCTTGCTTGTCCGCGTCGGTTACTTTCTTCCCTACACGCCCTGCTGCTCACACTCCCCCTTCCTGGCGCGCCAATCTGCTGCCGCCATATCACTTTTAATGAGCGTTGGGTAAGAAGAAATCTTCATGGGCCTTTGAGGGGATGGCGAGGCCCCTTCCTCCACTCAGGAACCTGCAAGAAAAGTCCCAGACCGGTGACTCCGGCGGGGACCCTCCGACGCCCAAGTTAGTGATTTGGGGAACAGGATTATTGTTCTTGAATGATTGAATAGAGCTTGACCCCCTACCTTAAGGCCTGGGGGCCTTTTATACCTGTTCGAGGATCCCTCTTACCCTTCGTTCGTCGTGGTCAAGTCCCTTTCAAATGGTTGTTAATTTCTGATCTTCAACGTGCCGCAAAGGACGGGTAATGGGACTAAACGTGGGGCCATACCCATCGTTAGCGGCGCCAGGGGAAAGCACGTTCGTTGCGCACGTCGCCGGGCACGTTCGTGGTAACGTGATCCGCCATTCTCGAGGGAAGTGGGCTACGTAGCTTGGACGTGGAAGACCGTCGCCGAAGGCCGACGCCGAGGCCGACGCCGAGGTCGTTGCCGAGACCGACGCCGAGGCCGACACCAAAGCCGATACCGACACCGAGACCAAGGCCAACCCCGAAGCCGACACCAAAGCCGAGACGGGCCGCGGCTGACGCAGAGGTCGAGATGGGCCGAGGCCGTCGCCGAGACCAAGGTGGGCCGTGGCTGACGCGGAGGCCTGAGCGGGCCGTAGCTGACACCGAAACCGGCACCGAGGCCTAGACGGGACTTGGCCGACACGGGGATCGAGATGGGCCGAAGTAAGCCCAACACCAAGGGACTAGATTGCCGCCAGACCACGCGACATAGGGCTCGCGGTCCTGACATCCTGCGGGCCCTTTGGCCCGATTAGCCACATCACATAGCCTTTTCTATTTTTATCTTTTTATAGCATCCTTTACCTTAGATATCCTAATTCTACGACTATATAATATAACTTTATCTTCAATGGAGTCAATAAAGTATCTTAAATTATCATTAGTTTTTTTCATCACTTACTCTAGCAATTTTATATATATCTTTCTCTTTATTTTTAATTTTTAGCTCATGGTATAATGTCTCATATACCTTACATATAACCTCCGATACTACTTTTTTTAAATATCTCTCTTAACCATCATATAATTTTATATATTTCTTTATCCTTACATTTAGGTAATTTTTTATAACACACTCTTTTATTCTTTATTGTTAATTAAACTTTTTTATTTCATCATTAAGTTTTCTTATCATATTATCCTTTTTTTTATTGACTCTCTTTTTATAACTATTTTTTAAATACTATTAGCTATCTCTTCTCGTATTGATCTCTCCATTTATGCTCCTTTTTTCTTTTCTTTTTTTTGTCACTATATCTTTAAAAGTAATTAGTTTCTTTCTTTTCAAATTCTACTATCTAATCCTTAGATTCTTATACTTTTTAGTCTTTCTCCTTCACTTTCAAATATATACATCCATAACCATCAATTTATATTGCATTGAGTCTTACCTAGTATAGCCTTACAATTTTGATAAAATATTTTATCAATATTTCTAGTAACGTATTAAAGGAATCTATTTGATTAACATTATATTCACTTTTAAAAGTTATACATGAAAATCCCTCTTTTTAAAATATATATTGGCTAAGATTAAAGCATATGCTATTGTAAACTCTAAAATGGTATTCTTTCTTTCAAGCCCATAATTTTCGAGTACTCTTTCAAAACCTACATTATATTTTTCTATATGTCCATTCAAATTTTCTCTAATAAATCTATTTTCCAATAAGAATCACTTGAATAATTTATCCATATCTTTTCAAAACTTTACTTCATTGCACTATCAAAACCTACCCAAAGAACATAGGCATTAATAATATTATTTGACTCCTCATCTAGCATTAATTTAATCAAAATTATTCTCTCCTATCCTCTTAATATTTATAACTATATGTTTTAAAATTTTAACTATAATAATTCATACTTTATTTTTATTTCTATCTTTTAATTGTATACTAATATTTAAAACCATTAATCTATTTTGCTTTTTCTCCTATCTACTGGTCTTTTACAAACAACTTATGTTAATTCTCGTTCTAATCATTATATTTGTTAGTTTGATTTATATTTCTATTAATAACCCTTTATTCCAAGTTGCTAGACATATTTTATTTTTATTCTTATTCTTATTCTTATTTTCTTATACTAACTTTTTTATCCACACTGTCAAAGAAGATATGAGAACCCTTGCTTACTTTTTATCATAGTTGAGCATCAATGTAAAATATTGCTTATGGGACCGTCCTAACTACTCTTGCCTTTTCCACTATACTGGGGATCTAATGTTGTATGTTGTTTTCAGAAAATATCCTAGCTTTAATGATTTTTTTATTAGATTTATTTTCATAAAGTGTGACTATTTTAAGACAAGGAGAATGATATTTGTAATATATTCATTTCAAAAATTTGGAGGGTTCTTTTAAAATGAGGTCATTAAAAATATAATGATTTAGAGTTAGTCATTTCACAATATATAATCATTTAACTACAACTTTTAAAACTTCTCTTTAAAAATTATTGTGTCATCAAAAATTAAATAGTAATAGTATAACTTCTTCCATAAAAAATAACAATCAATACATCTTTTCTTTTATCAAATATCAATCAACACATTCTCTTCCTTTAAATATTAAGAGCACATATATGTCATAGCATAAGAAAGATGATTATAATCAAAATAAGTAGCAAGTATTTTATAATAGAAAAAAATTTAAGATAAAGGTTTATATTTATACGAAGAATATTTTTTAAAAAATGTATGGGCCCATTTATTCAGCCAATTAGGGCTGAAAGGTAGCACGCGTTATTTTTTCTGGTTCTTTTTTGTTGCCCATATGTAGCAACCCAAGAGGAGGGTGAATTGGATATTTTAAAAATTAATTGCGCAGATATGTGCTTATCACTAATCCAAATTTAATTGGCAGCAGTATAGTGATATGAACACAATAATATCACAAAAATAATGCAAGCAATCACAAACATAGAAATTTTTATAGTGGTTCAATGCCAACCCAGCACCTACATCCACTCCCCAAAAACTCTTTGAGAATTTTACTCCAATCGTATCACAAACGATTACAACCCCTAGCCTTTCCTGGCTAGTCCTCTTGTTACACAGTACAAGGCAGCCAAACCCCTAGCCCTATCTGGCTAGTCCTCTTATTTTTCAGCACAAGAAAGTCAAACAACCAAGGGTTAAACCTAACCCTTTACAAGGTACTGAATATGATCATAAAATATTAAGAACAGTATGCTCCTAGAATGAGTAGATATTCAAAAATAAGCGCTTTACAAATTTATAGACAATCTTTAGCAATAAATGAAATCTTCTTGAAGTAGCTAAAGCCTTGAATGCTTGTAGAAGCTTTTATGATTCAGCAAAGATGAGGAGTCAGTGATCTTCAAAAGCTTTTTCGAATTCAACACATAGCTTCCTTTCAACAACCACAAATGTATGCAATAATGGCTCTCTCTTCTTCTTCTTCTTGTTCTTCTTTTCTCTACTCAGTTATTTAAAGCATTTGATCTGCAAAGATATCTGTTAGACTTAACAGAATTAATGAAAAGAAAAACGGGAAGAGAAGATAACCGTTGTGAATATTTTCCTTGAGCATTGAATGCACTGACATCCATTGGAAAGAGCTCAGCCATTACTTTAAAGAACCAGAAGCCAGTTAGCTAGAAAAGAGAAAGAGCCCGTCCATGTGAAGTGAAGATGGATCATTAGTTGACTGGAGTTTGATTCCAGTTAACTAATTCAAGGAGGAGTTCGGCCAAGAGAGCATCTGCATTCGTTAGCTAGCTAGACAGAAGAACCAATTAGCTATTTCCATAAGAAATTCGGCCAAAGTGAGAATCTGACTTCCAATAGTTAGCTGGACTGAAAGTCTAGTTAACTAAATCAAGCATGAGCATGGCCACAAGGTGTTTCAGTTTGAATTTAGTTAGCTGGAGAAGAGCTTCAGATAGCTATATTCAAACATCACACGGCCAGAACCAAGAAACAACTTCAGTAAGCTAGCTGGACTAAAATCTAGTTAGCTAAAATGGAGCATCATACGACCAAGATAAGCATTTATGCAATTCTTAGTTAGCTGGATTGAAAGTCCAGGTAACTAGAATGTAGTAGAACCCGGCTAAAGAAGGTTTCATTCTTCTTTAGTGTTGACCCAGATGGCAACCCAAGAGGGGGGGGGGGGGTGAATTGGGTTCTTTTAAAAAATTTAAACACTTTAAAACTTAAAGCCAATTAGGTGCACAAGTGAAGGTGATGCAGTAAGTAAAGAGAACAATATAAATGAGAGAGATAGGGAGATGGAGACAAAAGCACGGCAAACACAAAGATTTTATAGTGGTTCAGTGTATCCAACACCTACGTCCACTCCCAAGCAGCACTTGAGTCCCACACTATAATCCACTTGATTACAGTCGAGTTGTTTTACAAGCTCACAATCCAAACTTGTTGTTTTGCCCGGGATCACAACGAACCCAGCTGGTTTTCACAGGCTCACCAGCACAAAACTAACCACAAGCTATCCTTAGCTTGTCCCGAGGTATACTACCTCCACTAATTTAATCCCCCGATTGAATTAGCAAACAACAATGAGAAATATAGTTTTGAATACAAAATAACTCCTTAAATGAGCAAATATGCAATTAAATAAATAAATGTAAGATAAGCCTATTTGAAGCGATTTGATGTATGCTTTTCTTCTTTTCTTCTTTTCCTCTTCTCCCTTGAATGATTGAATCAGGCCTCAGCTCAGATTCCTCACAAAAAATCATAGTTGAGAAGTTAAGGAAAAACAGGGCTTTTGCTTTCTTCCTTTTCACTTGGGAAATCCTCCAATTTTGAGCTTTGAATGCTTTAGATTTCTCTTTGAACTCTCTAGGATTGGTGGATTTGAGCTCTGATTCTTTCCTCTTTGTTTTCTCTCTCTTTCTTTCACAAGATTTTTCGATTTTTCACAAAATATTTCTCTCTTTCTGTTGCTTTTTTTTTCAAACGGACGAATCCCTTTTTATAGACTTCTTAATCCAAGGTTTTTGATGGAAAATAGCCGTTAGAAGTTAGGTGAGAAAAATATTACTGTTGGAGCTGATCTGTCACTTTTGAAAATCCGCATCTGACATGTTGGAGTCGGCTCCAACTTTTCATGTGTCGGCTCCAGATCGGGGTGTCCAAAAATAGCAAATAAAAGTTGTTTAGGAGTCGGGTGCGAAAAAGTAATGTGTCGGCTCGGCGCTTTCGGGCATCGGCTCCATAATTCAAAGGTGTCGACTCTAACTATGTCCAAAAAATATGCTCTCTATACTCAGGTTAGAGTCTGCTTCAGAAACTAGAGTGTCAGCTCCACAATTCTCAGGTGTCATCTCCTGAACTCTAGGTGTCGGCTCCGAAAACTGACGCATAAACCACTTCTCTGTATCTCAGGTTGCAGTCGGCTCTGAAACTCTAGGTGTTGACTCCGGACCATGCCGAAATCCTAGAAAAGTTCTCATACACCCTGGGGTCGACTCCTGACTATTTGGGTGTCGACTCTAAGTTCTGAACTTAAATAATTTCCTTTCAAATTTGATTCAAAACTTATTCCTTTGTTCCTTTTGATTAATTAATCAACCTTAATGCCTGAAATACTTATCAAATATATCAGAAACATGATGAATATGCTCATGGCTTTTGTTAATCATCAAAATCAATAATTGGGTCAACAATCTCCCCCTTTTTGATGATGATAAAAACATTGAGTATATGCATGATTAATTAATGAAATTTTCAAAGCAGATAAGTTCTCATAGTTAAGCTCCCCCTGAATGAGGTGGCTCCCCCTATGATACTTAAATTAACATCTTTTCTCCTTATCAATTAAGTTCATTCAATGCTTGATACCAATTAATTAATGAAATTCATTCAATGTATATATGATTATCTTCTTTCCCTTTTGTACATTCAATTATAACTTTTATACATATACAAATATCATTTACTTCTCCCCCTTTTTTGTAATCAACAAAAAGGTTAAGAAGTTGCAAATAATATTAAAATCAATGCATTAAGTGAATCAAAATTCAATCCAAGTCACTCAATGTCAATGTTCAAAGATAGTAAACATGATATTCATTAAAGTATTAAAGCATTACATCATAATTGCTTTCATTCATCATTGAACTACAAATGTTACTTCATTTACATCAAAATATATTAACCTAAACATCAACTTCTAATTACATCAAAACATCAAAACATATGAACTTCTAATTACATCAAAAGCAAACTAAAATTCTAACACAACAAACAACAAAAGCATCAAAATCTAAGACGTTTCTTGAGCTCTTCTAAGATTTTTCCATTCCTTCACTTTGAGTCCTGATAAATTCATTCAATCTTCTGTCAAAGAATGCATATGCTACTGTGATTTTCTCTAGTAGTTCTGCATTGCATTTAGAATAAGTCTCAGAATCTCCTCCAATTTATTTAAGTTCCTCAAATATATGCATGAGATCATTCTTTAAAGATTCTGAAGAAGATCCAATGGTGGACTCAATCTTGCTTACCCTATCATCCAGAGAATAAAACATTTCCCTCAAGCTCATAAGACTACTATCTATCTCAGTCTTCATTTCTTCTTTATGAGTAGCAAACAGTCCTTTAAGTTGCTCTAATTGGATAGCAGAAAAACCAACAGATGACTGAACTAAAGAGGAAGGAGCAGGTGGAGCAGGAGGTACACAATGACTGGGGCCAGGTGAGCTGTGCCTCACTGATGGTCTTGCCTCAGAAGGGCCAGGCTCAGAAGTCTCAGCTACTCTGTCTTCAGAATGACCTTTCCTCTTCCACTGACCATTAATCTTCACAAAGCCTATCTAATGAATAGTGGCAAGGCTGTAGTAGTCTGTATGCCTAAGATTTTTTATGGGTTCACTGTCAGAAATTACCACTCCTTGGCTTTGGAATACTAAGGTCAAAATCATACCGTAGGGCAGGGAGGATCTCTTTTTACCACCAGCTTCAGCTATATACCAAATTATCATGCCATGCAAATTGATAGGTTGACCGGTAATCACACTATCCATAACAGCAATGTCTCGCTCTGAGACATACTCAAAATGTCCCGTCTTCGGAAACAAGATCCTACTACAAATATTGTGAAGCAATCTCAGTTCCAAAGGCAGTTGGTTAGCTCTTACCTCTTCAAACTCTTCTACATCTCTGCCTAACATCCTTGACAATGCGGCACTCCTGTTGCTATGGGCATTAGCTATAACTCTGGTAACATGGATTTCTAGCAGATTTCCCAAAATCTCAGATGTAAGGTGAACCCTAATTCCTCTGATAAAACTGACAATCCTACCATCACCTCTAGAAATATTTGAATAGAACTCCTTAACCAAGGCAGGGTATGTCGGAACATCTAGGGAACAGATTTTTTCCCAACCCATATCCTTGATTTGTCTTCCAATTGAAAAACCCTCATCTTCAAATAATCCAAAATTGACCTTTCTTCCCATTGTTATGACTATACCAGCTAGTAAATCTACCTGAGAAGAAGTAGGTCTAGGCACGGCGCTAGGCATTGAGGAAGAAGAAGATGAATCCGTGCTTGGCGAAGACTCACGGACAGGACGCCTCACGGTCCACTTCCTCGTTGCCACGGGAGCTCCAAAAATTGAACCCCTACTCTTAGGTGCCATGAAGACCTAGAGAATGGTTGATTTGAGGGATTTTTGGTTTAGGGAGGCTTGGAGAGGTTTTGAAGAAGATAGAGAGTGAATGGGGCCGAAAGGGTGTCGACTCTGCCCTAATATAGCCAAAAAGGGTCCACAAGGTGTCGACTCCCACAAAGTCGGGTGTCGACTCCAAGTCGCTAACTCAATTAACGTCCGAACTGGAATCGGCTCCGCTAAGGCGGATGTCGGCTCTAAGGTCTCAGACTGAGAGCGACACAGATGAGGTGTCGACTCCACTAATTGGGGTGTCGACTCCACTGACAGTTTCAGAAAATAAATGAGTTTCAAAGAACTAAAACTTATCAAAAATTTGATCAAAAAAATGGATAAAAATCTTTGAAATTTGGTGAATCAAATGGTTCAAATATCTAGATGAATTGTCCTTAAAATCATGAAAGAAATTTTAAGAAATTGATTGAATTCTAGATAATCATTCCTTAGGTGTTTCAAAATCACTCTAATGGATCACAAATCCCTAACTCTCCTCTAAGATAACAAAATCTCTTTTCACTCAAAGGCTTTGTAAATATGTCAACTAATTATTCTTCAGTACAAACATAATCAAGACAAATGTCATTATTAGCTACATGTTCTCTAATAAAATGATATCTAATTTCAATGTGCTTAGTTCTTGAATGTTGGATTGGATTTTTTGTTAAGTTTATTGCACTAGTGTTATCACATCTAATAGGAGTTTTATCAAGTGTTATGCCATAATCTTCAAGTTGTCGCTTAATCCAAAGGATTTGAGCATAGCAACTTTCAGCTGCAACATATTCTGCTTCAGCAGTAGATAATGCAATCGAATTTTGCTTTTTGCTAAACCATGAGATTAAGTTACTTCCTAAAAATTGACATGCACCACTTGTACTTTTTCTATCTAATTTACATCCAGCATAGTCAGAATCAGAATAAGAAATTAAATTTAGTGTTGAGTCTCTAGAATGTCATAATCCTACATTTTTAGTTCCACTTAAATATCTAAGAATTCTTTTTACAGCAATTAAGTGAGATTCTTTAGGTTCTGACTGAAATCTAGCATATAGACAAACATCAAACATAATATCTGGTCTACTTGCTGTTAAGTAAAATAGAGATCCGATCATACCTCTATAGTGCTTTTGATCAACTTTCTTACCATCTTCATCTTTATCCAATTTGCATGGACTCATAGGTGTTCCAGGGGGTTTGATTGATTCCATTCCAAACTTCTTAAGAATTTCCTTCGTGTACTTTGTTTGGTTGATGAAAATCCCCTCTTTACTTTGTTTGATTTAAAGTCGTAGAAAGAAATTGAGTTCTCCCATCATGCTCATCTCGAATTCACCCTGCATTAACTTAGCAAATTCTTAACACAAAAGATTGTTAGTAGCACCGAATACAATATCATCTACATATATTTGTACTACCAATAAATCTTTATCTTTTCTTTTCAAAAATAAGGTTTTATCAACATTTTCTCTAGAAAAATCATTTTCAATTAGAAATTTGCTTAGCCTATCATACCAAGCTCTAGGTGCTTGTTTTAAACTATAAAGTGCTTTGTGTAATTTAAAAACATGGTTTGAAAATTCATGATCTTCAAAACCTGAGGGTTGTTCTACATAAACTTCCTTATTTATAAAACCATTTAAAAATACACTTTTAAACATCCATTTAGAATAAATTGATATTAATATGACATGCAAATACAAGTAATAGCCTAATTGCTTCTAATCTAGCTACAGGTGCAAAAGTTTCATCAAAATCAATTCCTTCTTCTTGATTATATCCTTTTGCAACTAATCTAGCTTTATTTCTAATTACTATGTCGTTTTCATCTAATTTATTTCTAATACCCATTTAGATCCTATAACTGAGTGACCTTTAGGTCTATCAACTAAGGACCATACATTATTCCTAGTAAATTGATTTAATTCCTCTTGCATAGCTAGCATCCAATTACTATCTTTTTCAGCTTCTTCAATAGTTTTAGGTGCAATTTGAGATACAAATGCAAGATGATTATTGATATTTCTCATAGATGATCTAGTTCTTACACCTTGAGATGGATCACCTATAATCAATTTCTTTAGATGACCATAGGAATATCTCCAATCTCTAAGAAGATCTACCTCATTATGATTAGTATCAATAACATCAACCCTAAGAGAATCATCATCTTTAGCTTCTTGTTCATGGTCTGAAGATACATCTATATTCAATTTTTCAATATCTCTCTCTAGCAAATTTGTATCTTCCTCATCATCAATCTTTTCTGAACTTGATGCTAAAGACTCATCAAAAACTACATGAATAGATTCTTCTACAATTAAGTTCCTCTTGTTAAATACTCTATAGGCTTTACTAGTTGAATATCCTAATGTTGGCCCAGATGGCAACCCAAGAGGGGGGGTGAATTGAGTTCTTTGAAAATTTAACTCTTTAAAACTATGTGCTGTGAGACAAATGAGATTGAGTGCAAGATAAATGCTAAGCACAAATGAAGAGATAGAGAAAGATAGAAAGACAAAGCACGGCAAACACAATGATTTTATAGTGGTTCGGTGTATCTAACACCTACGTCCACTCTCAAGTATCACTTGGGTCCATACTATAATCCACTTGATTACAGTCGAGTTGTTTTACAAGCTCACAACTCAAAACTTATTGTTTTCCTTGGGATCACAACGAACCCAGCTAGTTTTCCGGGCTCACCAGCACACAACCCAACCACAAGCTATCCTTAGCTTGTACCGAGGTATACTACCTCCACTAATTCAATCCCCCGATTGAACTAGCAAACAATAATGTAAAATAGAGTTTTGAATACACAGCAGCTCCTCAAATGAGCAAATAAATAATAAAATAAACAAGGATAAGAAAAGCCTGTTTGAAGCTCTTTGAATGTATACTTTTTCTTCTTTTCTTCTTTCCTCTTCTCCTTTGAAAGATTGAATCAGGGCCTCAGCTCAGATTCTTCACTGAAATTTGCAGTTGAGAAGTTGAGGATTTGGGGCTTTTGCTTTCTTTCTTCTAACGATGGAAATCTCCTTGATTTGAACTTGAGAAGCTTATGGATTTTTCTTTGAGCTTTCTGGGGTTGATGGATTTGAGCTTTGAGTCTTTCCTTTTTGATTTCTTCCTCAAGATTCTTTGGATTTTTCAGTCTCTTTTCTCTCTCTCTCTCTTTTCAAATGGATGGTTCCTCCCTTTTTTATAGATCTCTTAATCCAAGTTTAGGTGGGAATATAGTCGTTGTGAGATGCTTGGATCTTTCTACACACAGAAAAATAGCCGTTAGAGGTTAGGTAAAAAGAAATCTTACCGTTGGAGTCCGTTCTGACAAATGAAAATCCGTTCCTGATAGGTTGGAGTTGGCTCCAACTTTTCAGGTGTCGGCTCGTCGCTTTTGGGAGTCGGCTCCGCAATCTAAAAGTGTCGGCCCCAGAAATGTTCATGAAAACACGCTCTCTATTCTCAGGTTAGAGTCGGCTCCAGAAACTCAGGTGTTGGCTCCCGAACTCTCAGGTGTTGGCTCCCGAATTCTAGGTGTCGGCTTCGAAAACTGAAACAGAATACACTTCTCTGTATCTCAGGTTGGAGTCGGCTCTGAAACTCTGGGTGTTGACTCCAGACCATGCCAGAATTTCAAAAATCTTCTGATACGCCTTGGGGTCGGCTCCTGACTATTTGGGTGTCGACTCCAAGCTCTGAACTTTATAAAATTCTTTTAAAATTTTGATTCAAAACTTATTTCTTTATTCCTTTTGATTGATCAAACATTTTTAATCCCTGAAACACTTATTAAATCTATCAGAAACATAGTGAATATACTCATGTCTTTTATTAATCATCAAAATTAATAATTGGGTCAACACCTAAGAATATGCCTTCATCAGATTTTGCATCAAATTTTTTAAGATTATCTTTACCATTATTATGAATAAAACATCGACAACCAAATGCATGAAAATAACTAATGTTAGGTTTCCTATCATGCCATAATTCATAAGGTGTTTTCTTAAGGATTGGCCTAATTAAAGCTCTATTTAAGATGTAACATGCTGTGTTTATAGCTTCCGCCCAGAAGTACTTTGGGAGTTGGCTTTCACATAGCATGGTACGGGCCATGTCTTCTAGTGTTCTATTCTTTCTTTCTATAACTCCATTTTGTTGTGGTGTTCTAGGTGCAGAAAAATTATGATGAATGCCATGTTCAATGCAGAAATTTTCAAATAAATGATTTTTAAATTATGTTCCATGATCACTTCTAAGAGACACTATGGTGTTTTTTTTCTCATTAGTGACTTTCTTGAAGAATTTCATGAATATAGGGAAAGTCTCATCCTTATGAGCCAAAAATAATACCCAAGTGAATCTAGAATAATCATCTACTATCACAAGACCATATTTCTTTCCTCCTAGACTAGTGATTCTAGTAGGTCCAAAAAGATCCATGTGAAGTAGTTCAAGTGGCCTAGAAGTGAAAACAACATTCTTAGATTTGAAAGAGTTTCTAGTTTGTTTTCCAAATTGACATGCATCACAAATTCTGTTATTTTCAAAATCTAACTTTGGAAGTCCTTTAACTAAATCCATTCTAATTAATTTTGAAATTAGGTGTGTGCTAGCATGACCTAATCTAAGATGCCACAGCCATCCTATCTCATTCACATTAGCATTATCAGCAACTAGGCAATGATTACTAGTAGATAAATTGTCTAAATCAATTAAGTATACATTGCCATTTCTATTTCCAACAAATATAATGCTATCGTCAATGGGATTAGAGACAGTGCAAATGAATGCTTCAAATGAAACTTTGAAACCTTTATCACACAATTGGCTAATGCTAATTAAATTATGCTTTAAACCATCAACATATAAAACATTCTCTATAAAAGTGGATGAAGTTATTTGAATTTTACCAAATCCCATAATTTGGCATTTACCATTATCTCCAAATGTAACAACTCCTCCTCTTTTATCTTCAAGGATGATGAATTGCTCCTTGTCACCCGTCATGTGCCTTGAGCAGCCGCTATCAAGATACCACTTTCATTTTGATCTTTTGGCCATAAGACACTCCTGCAAGATAATCAAACTTTTTGTTTAGGTACCCAAGCTTTCTTGGGTCCTTCATGGTTAGTAGCAATAAAGATTGTTCCTTTCGGAACCCATATTTTCTTTCCCTTAATTTTCAAATTTTTGCTAGTTTTCTTAATATTGATTTCATATGATTTATGTCCTTTTAAACCACATTTGAAACAAGTAATATTAGGAGATTGGTCAGCACATACAAAGATATTTTTCAAAGATTTTTGCTTCCTAAGAGGATTATATCATAATCCTGCCTTGTCAAAAATAACCTTTTGACTATCTAAAATCATGTTTAATTTTGAAGAACTTAAGGTAAATCTATCAACTATATCCTTATATTTATCAATGTCTTTCTTTAGATTAAGGTTCTCATTTGAAATCAATTTTTTTTTCTTTTACAACATCTTCTTTTTCAGATTTCAAGTCTTTAATTTCTAGAGCTAATTCATTTTTCTCTTTAAGCAGATTTGCATTTTTAGTTTTTAAAGATTTGCTTTTCTTTTTCAAAACTTTAAAATAACCAACTAATTCATTAAATGCATCAAATAATTCTTCAAATGTAAAGTCATGAGTTTCAGTACTTACCTCATCATCTTTTTTTGCCATGAAGCAAATGTTTGCAACTTCCTTTTGTTCCTCCTCGAAAGAGGATTCTTCACTGTCACTCCATGTTGCAATATATGCCTTTTTCTTCTTTTTGTAGGCTTTCTTCAATTGAGGACAATCATATCTGAAGTGCTCCAGTTTCTTACATTCATAACATATGAGGGGTTTTTTTCCTTGTCCTTGTCCTTCTCTTTTTTTTTACCTTCCATTTTTGTTCCATACCTTTTCTTATGGAAAGGTCTCCTTCTTTGCATGAATCTTTTAAATTTCTTAGCAAGGAGTGCAGTCTTCTCATCATCATCTTCTTCTTCATCACTGCTGCTCTTTTCATTTTCTGCAGCCTTGAGGGCAATTGTTCTCTTCTTCTTGACTTCTTCCTCTTGATGTTGTTTCATTGTCAGCTCATGGATCATCAATGATCCAAGCAACTCCTCCAAAGATAATGTATTTAGATCTTTGGCTTCTTGGATGGCAGTTACTTTGGCTTCCCATGATCTTGGAAGAGACCTAAGAATTTTACGAACCAACTCAGAGTTAGTATAGGTCTTGCCAAGACTCTTTAAACCATTTACAATATTAGTAAATCTAGTATACATGCAGGTTATAGATTCAGTTTGTTCCATGCTAAACAATTCATATTTATGAACAAGAATATTAATTTTAGATTCTTTAACTTGATTTGTACCCTTATGGGTAACCTCTAGTCTATCCCAAATATCTTTAGCAGAAATGTAAGTAGAAATTATATTAAATTCATTTGCATCTAAAGAACAGTACAAAACATTCATGGCTTTAGCATTGAGCTGAGCCAACATCCTATCATGTTCATCCCATTCCGTTTCCGGC
The DNA here is from genome assembly GCA_900491605.1 of Calamus simplicifolius. Lineage (NCBI taxonomy): Eukaryota > Viridiplantae > Streptophyta > Magnoliopsida > Arecales > Arecaceae > Calamus > Calamus simplicifolius. Next base: position 274,972 of record UESW01004571.1, on the reverse strand, counting down.
TTAGGAATCACCATATTATCTACTCTTATTGTGGGTGTGTGAGGACCATTTACTATGATACCCCATAGTTCATAGTCAAGTGCTTGAATAAAAATTTTCATTCTAGCTTTCCAATATCCATAATTTGTGCCATTAAATAAAGGAGGTCTGTTTGTGGATTGACCTTCAGCAAATGAAGATCCAGCTTGAGCTGACATTTGGATCTTTGACTCTTGATCGTTAGATCAAACTGAAAATGAGCACTAGCTCCGATACCAATTGTTGGCCCAGATAGCAACCCAAGAGGGGGGGTAAATTGGGTTCTTTTAAAAAATTTAAACACTTTAAAACTTAAAGCCAATTAGGTGCACAAGTGAAGGTGATGCAGTAAGTAAAGAGCACAATATAAATGAGAGAGATAGAGACAAAAGCATGGCAAACACAAAGATTTTATAGTTTTTCGGTGTATCCAATACCAACGTCCACTCCCAAGCAGCACTTGGGTCCACACTATAATCCACTTGATTACAGTCGAGTTGTTTTATAAGCTCATAACCCAAACTTATTATTTTGCCCGGGATCACAACGAACCCAGCTAGTTTTCATAGGCTCACCAGTACAAAACCTAACCACAAGCTATCCTTAGCTTATCCCGAGGTATACTACCTCCACTAATTCAATCCTCCGATTGAATTAGCAAACAACAATGAGAAATATAGTTTTAAATACAAAATAGCTCCTTAAATGAGCAAATATGCAATTAAATAAACAAAGGTAAGATAATCCTATTTGAAGCGATTTGGATGTGTGCTTTTCTTCTTTTCTTCTTTTCCTTTTCTCCCTTGAATGATTGAATCAGGCCTCAGCTCAGATTCCTCATAAAAAATCGCAGTTGAGAAGTTGGGGAGAAACAGGGCTTTTGCTTTCTTCCTTTTCACTTGGAAAATCCTCCGATTTTGAGCTTTGAATGCTTTGGATTTCTCTTTGGACTCTCTAGGATTGGTGGATTTGAGCTCTGATTCTTTCCTCTTTGATTTTTCTCTCTTTCTTTCACAAGATTTTTTGATTTTTCACAAAATATTTCTCTCTTTCTGTTGCTTTTTTTTTTCAAACAGACGAATCCCCTTTTTATAGACTTCTTAATCCAATGTTTTTATGGAAAACTAGCCATTGTGAGATGCTTGGATGTTTCTACACACAAAGAAAAATAGCCATTAGAAGTTAGTTGAGAAAAATATTACCATTGGAGCTAATCTGTCACTTTTGAAAATCCGCATCTGACATGTTGGAGTCGGCTCCAACTTTTCATGTGTCGGCTCTAGATCGGGGTATCCAAAAATAGCAAATAAAAGTTGTTGAGGAGTCGACTCCAAAAAAGTAATGTGTCGCTCGGCGCTTTCGGGAGTCGGCTCCAGAATTCAAAGGTGTCGACTTTAACTATATCCAAAAAATATGCTCTCTGTACTCATGTTAGAGTCTGTTCCAGAAACTCGGGTGTTGGCTCCGCAATTCTCAGGTGTCGGCTCCCGAACTCAAGGTGTCGGCTCCAGAAACTGACGCAGAAACCACTTCTCTGTATCTCAAGTTGGAGTCGGCTCCGAAACTCTAGGTGTCGACTCCGAACCATGCCGAAATCCTAGAAAAGTTCTGATACGCCCTGGGGTCGGCTCCTGACTGTTTGGGTGTCGACTCTAAGTTCTGAACTTAAAGAATTTCCTTTCAAATTTGATTCAAAACTTATTCCTTTGTTCCTTTTGATTAATTAATCAACCTTAATGCCTGAAACACTTATCAAATATATCAGAAACATGATGAATATACTCATGGCTTTTGTTAATCATCAAAATCAATAATTGGGTCAACACTTAGTTAGCTGGATACAAAGTCAAGTTAGCTAAATCCACAAAGAGCACAATTGAAAAGAATTGGCATCTCCTATAAGCTAGCTGGACTAACATCCAGTTAGCCATATGAATGGTGAGCACAGCTAAAAAGAGGTTGCAGTCTTCCATTAGCTAGCTGGACTAAAATCCAGTTAGCTAAACCAAAGAGACGTTCGGCCAGTCAAGAGGATTAGCAACAATTAGCTAGCTGAATTGAAGTTCAGTTAGCTAATTCAATAGAGTGTTCGGTCTCCAAGAGAAATGTCACCACCCTAGTTAGCTATACTCAGGGTCCAGTTAACTAGATCAAACTTGAGTTGGCTAGAGAGAGGATTTAGGTAAAATAGCTAGCTGACAAAGCACTCCAACTAACTCTTTTTATCATGAATTCGGCCAAAGCAAAGATTGAAGGGAGTCATAGTTAGCCAAAAGCCAACTCCAGTTAACTAAAGTGAGGGATAGTTTGGCCAAGAGCATTTGTAGGGGCCTTAGCTAGCTGGATCAAGAGTCCAGTTAGCTCAATCTCAATGTGGTTCGGCTTAGCATTGTGAAGAAAGTTTAGGAACAACTTTGATGCTCCAGAGACTTGAGCTACTTGAGGTGACATTGTAAAATATCTGAAGCATCTTCTCGACGTGCGATAATTGCATGCAATGAACTTTGTCTTCATAATAAACATATTAGAACTTACTTAATTATTTTGTAATCATCAAAATTAATCTAGGGTCAACATTTTTGATTTTCTTGGAGTAGCCGCCGCTAAGTACCGTGGGAGCATAGAAAAATAAGAGAAGAAGAAGAAGAGAAGGAAAAGAAAATAAGAAGGTAACGCAGGAGGCCCCATATTTTTCGTTGACATAATCCTTATATCCCTATTATTCTCTTGTGATTATTTCTCAGGTCCAAGCAAGGGACTTTGAGATTTGGATATTTATTATTTTAGTGGATCTTCTTCTCTAGTTTACCCATGATTTTTTTTTTCCTTTATCTTGAAGGGATTTTTCACGTAAATCTTAATATTTTTGTGTGATTATGTGGTTTATGCATTTTATTTATTATTTTGCTACTTATTACGGTCTGCTAGTATTTGTTCATATATGGATTCTTTTCCATCAACTGGTATCAGAGCCTCGTTCAGTCTCGTTGGAGAAGATCGCACGTCTGCAAAAAAATCCAGAGCCTATGAATTTTTGTGTGCGAGCATGGAGGTCGATAATGTTTCCCGCATGATCAGTCTGAACGAAAATAATTGGATGATATGAAAACCAAGGATGGAGGACCTCTTGTATTGCAATGATCTATATGGACCTTTGGAAGGGTAAGTGCAAAGCCCGTTACAATGACAGATGATGCTTGGATCATGTTAGATCGGAAACCAGTCGGTTTTATTCGGCAGTGGTTAGATGATAGTGTCTTTCACCATGTTTCCACTGAGACTTCTGTAAACACTCTTTGGACAAAGTTAGAAAGTCTCTATGAGAGAAAAATAGCTGGCAACAAGGCTTTCTTAATCAGAAAACTTGTGAATCTGAAATATAAAGAGGGCACTTCTATTGCTGAGTACTTGAATGAAATGCAGAGTATTACTAACCAGCTATCCTCTATGAAAATGTCTCTTGATGATGAGTTATAGGCATTGTTACTTCTCAATTCATTGCCAGAAAGTTGAAAGACACTGGTGGTTTTCCTCAGTAATTTTGCACCAGATGGTGTTGTCACCATAAGTTAAGTAACAGGCAGTTTGTTGAATGAGGAGTTGAGGAGGAAGAATTCAGCAAATTCTCATATTGATTCACAGGCACTTGTTTCAAAAATAAAGGATGATCAAAGTCTAAAAATAGAGACAATTCATACAAGGATAGAAGCAAATCAAGGTTAAGAAAAGATATTACTTGCTACAACTATGGTGAGAAAGAGCACTACAAGAATCAGTGTAAGAAGCCTAAGAAGAGCAAGAAAAAAAGAAAAGAAGTAGAGGATACAGAGAGTCAAATGAGAATATCACAGCTACAGTGCAGAGTGATGATTATTTAATTTTATCTACTTTTGATGGTATCTTCTCATGTGAGTGTTAGAATCATGTGTGGGTGATCGACACAGGTGCTTCTTATCATGCTACAACACGAAGGAAATTTTTTTCTACCTATAGAACTGAAAATTTTGGTGTTGTCATGATAGAAAATCAAGGCATAGTAGACATCATTGGCATGGGTGACATCCATATGAAGACCAATCTTGGCTGTAAGTTGGTGCTCAAAGATGTAAGGCATGTGGATGACTTAAGATTGAATTTAATCTTAGTTGGAAGACTTGATGATGAAGACTTTGATAGCAGATTTCACAAAGGGCAATGGAAGCTCAGTAAAGATTCACTTGTTGTAGCCAATGGAAAGAAATGTTATACTTTGTACAAGTTGCAGGCTAAAGCTTATGGTGAACAGTTGAATGTTACAGAGAAAGACTTCAGCACAGAGTTGTGGCATAAACGACTGAGACATATGAGTGAGAAGGGGCTGCAAGTTCTTTCTAAGAGAGAAGTTCTATCAGACTTCAAAGGGATACATCTGAACCCATGTGTTGATCATTTTGTTGGCAAGCAACATAGAGTTTCTTTTGCTAGTCTTGCTTTGTCTAGAAAAATGCATGTCTTGGATCGTGTCTATACAGATGTTTGTGGTTCTCTAAGGACAAAAACTTCTGGTGGATCTATTAATGTTTCAAGTATCAGTGGTGTACTTTATTTTGTCACTTTTATAGATAATTTTTCTAAAAAGTTTAAGCCTATGGTTTGAAGACCATAGATCAGGTTATTAATGTCTTCAAAGAGTTTCATGCCAGAGTTGAAAGAGAAACATGAAAGAAATTGAATGCATAAGGTCAGATAATGGTGGTAAGTATATAGTATTATTTGATGATTATTGCAGGTCACATCGCATTCAACATGAGATGACAGTTCCTGGTACTCCTCAGCATAATATAATTGCAGAGAGAATGAACTGCATCATCATGGAAAAGATCAGATGTATGCTTTCACAGTCCAAGTTACCTAAAAGATTTTGGGATGAGGCATTGAAGACAGCAGTTGATATAATAAACTTATCATCATGTACAGCTCTAGATGGTAATATTGCAGAGCGTGTATGGTCAGGAAAAGATGTATTTACAGGCACTTGAGAGTATTTGGTTGCCATGCATTTGCACCTGTTCCAAACATTGAGAGGTCCAAACTAAATGGTAAGACAAAAGAAGGAGACTTTGGAATCCAGAAAGGCAGAAAGTGTTCAAAAGCAGAGATATGGTATTTTTTGAAGATCAAACCCTTCAAGACTTTAAGGAGGTGTCAATCAAGTTTTCTGCAGGAGGATTAACAGACTGTGACTCGGCTACTCCTTCAGTATGTCAGAGTGATGGGGAAGATATGCAAGAAAATAGTATAGGAACAGATGTTAACTCATCTGTAGGATATGTTGAGCAGAAAGGAGATCAGGAGCAACCTCCTACAGAGCCTCAGCTGAGAAGATCTACCATACAATATCAACCTTCCAAAAGATATTCTACAGATGAATATATAATGCTTATTGATGAAAGTGAACCAGAATGTTACCAGGAGATAGTTGAAAGTGAGCAGAAAAAGGAGTAGTTAGTAGCTATGCAGGAAGAAATGGATGTCTTATAGAAGAACCACACATATATTTAGTGGAACTACCAAAAGAAAGGAAGGCTTTAAAGAACAAGTGGGTTTTCAGGTTAAAGACTCAACATCAGTGTTCTCAACTAAAGTACAAGGCTAGATTGGTTATGAAAGGCTTTGGTCAAAAGAAAGGTAATGACTTTGAAGAGATTTTTTCTCCTGTTATTAAAATGTCTTCAATTTGTGTTGCTCTAAGTATTGCTGCTAGTCTAGACTTGGAGGTTGAGAAGTTAGATGTGAAGATAGCTTTTCTTCATGATAATTTGTAGGAAAAAATCTATATGAAGCAACCAAAAGGCTTCAAAGTCAAAGGTAAAGAAAATCTTGTCTGCAGATTGAAAAAATGCTTGTATGGGTTGAAGCAAGCTCTAAGGCAATGGTATAAGAAATTTGATTCATTTATGGCTGAAAATGGATACAAAAGAATGGCTTCAAATCATTGTGTGTATATCAAATGGTTTAGTGAGGATTTTGTCATACTCCTACTTTATGTTGATGACATGCTTATCCTTGAAAAGATATATCTATGATTGACAGGTTGAAGAAGGAGCTGAGCAAGTCATTTGCAATGAAGGATATGGGACTAGCAAAGCAAATACTGGGCATGCAGATTTTTCATGATAGAAGAATCAAGAAAATATGGTTATCACAGAAAAAGTACATTGAGAAGGTACTGGATAGGTTCAGTATGAACAATGCAAAGCTAGTTGGTTCTCCTCTTGTAGATCACTTTAGGTTATGCTCAGAGCAGAATCCTTCAAGTGATGAGGAGAAGGAAAAAATGAAAAAGGTTCCTTATGCTTCAGCAGTCGAAAGTTTGATGTACGCGATGGTATGTATGAGGCCAGACATCGTATATGAAGTGGGTATTGCTAGCAAATTTCTTGCAAATCTAGGAAAAGAGCATTGGGCAGCAGTGAAGTGGATCTTTAGATATCTCAGAGGAAGCTCGAAAGTTTGTTTAAGCTTTGGAAGTGGTCCACCTATGCTGATTGGCTACACAGATGCAGATATGGCGAGAGATATTGATACAAGGAAGTTCACATCAGGTTTCATACTTACTTTTGCAGGAGCTGTGTCATGGCAATTTAGATTGCAAAGATGTGTAGCTCTCTCCACCATATAGGCAGAATATATTGCTGCTACCGAGATCTGTAAGGAGATGCTATGGATGAAAGAATTCTTACAAGAATTGGGACTGAAACAAAAAAATTATGTGGTACATTGTGACAGCCAAAGTGTCATCTACTTGTGCAAGAACCCAACTTTTCAATTCAAGTCAAAGCATATAGATGTCAGATACCACCGGATTTGAAATATGTTTGAAGAGAAGCAGTTGCAGCTTCAGAAAATTATCAGATGAAAATGGGGCAGACATGTTGACAAAAACATTGTCAAAAGAAAGGCAATAGATGTACTGACAGCTGATCGGCATGATTTCATACTAAGGAAGCATGAGACATCCTTCCTTATGGGCTAAAGGAGGAGGTTGTTGGGCCTATGGCCCATTTATTCGCCCATTAGGGCTGAAAGGTAGCACGCATTATTTTCCCTGGTTCTTTTTAGTTTTCTTGGAGTAGCCGCTGCTAAGTGCCGTGGGAGCATAGAAAAACAAGAGAAGAAGAAGAAAAGAAGGAAAAGAAAATAAGAAGGTAACGCAGGAGACCGTATTTTTTGTTGATGTAATCCTTATATCCCTATTATTCTCTTGTGATTGTTTCTCAGGTCCATGCAAGGAACTTTGAGATTTGGATATTTATTATTTCAGTGGATCTTCTTCTCTGGCTTGCCCGTGGTTTTTTTTTTCCTTTATCTTAGAGTGATTTTCTACGTAAATCTTGGTGTTTATGTGTGATTGTATGGTTTGTGCATTTTATTTAAATACAAAGATTGTATCTAAACCATGGACTCATTGAAAATCATGCATAAAAAGTTATTACACATACATATATCAAATTAAGTAGTAAAACATGTACAATAATATTATATAGATATGAGATAAAAGATATATTCATGTATCAAAACTAGTGCAAAGCATCTCAAAAACATTAAGTCATAAACTATCTGCATTTAAAGACATTTGACAATGGATTAATATCTAAATGGAAAGTTTAAAAGTTTAAGTTTTATTCATTCTCAATCATAATTCATTATTAATGATTATCAACACATGTAGTCTAAAATCAAGCATTTCATGATTTAAATGAAGAACTTAGAATTTTTCAAGTTTCTCTTATCAAAAATCTTCAAAGTATGCGTACATAATAATTTGAGACTTTAAAGTTTCAGTGAAACTTTGAAGCGCAAGCATCTTACATTTTGAAAAGAAGCATATCATCAAACATGTATATGACTTGTAAATTAGATTATGAATATTTGATTATTAAGAACATAAAAATCAGATATTAAGACATGCATAGATAAACAATTCCAATATTCATCAAATCATTAGATCATGCATTCAAAGTATTAAAAAAATATAATTAATTCAATCATAATGCATAATTGCAGTATAGATCACATATATTTTCTATAAAAAGGGATGAGTTTAAAATGTTACCAAAATTAAACTTTCCTTCACAAATGCCTCCAAAGGTCATATATGTTTTCGTTATTAGCTTTGACCTTAAGACATCTTACAAAATATAGTCAACTTTGTATCTTTAGTACCTAAATCTTTTTTGATCCAATTAGATTAGTGCAAAGACTATTTTGGACTTGGGTTCCTTTTAGTATGCATACCTTCTTCACACCCATATAAGTAGTTATTTTAATTGGGCATGAATAAAGGATGTATCCATTGCTATCAAAATAATGATAATTAATAAAATGGTTATATAAGGTAGTTTTTACAAAGTAATTCTTAAGATATTCCTTTTGCCTTGACTGGTTATATCTTATTCCTACTCTTTGCAAGCCATATCTTTGATTTACTAATAATTTATCAAGATTTTTATTTTCTTTTATAAATTTCTAAAAAGTATGAGTCAAATCATCTATCTTTGTCTTCAATTCTTCATTTTCTTTTGCAAATTGTTCATTTGAAATATTACATAGCTTCAACTTATCATTTTAACTTTTTATTTTCATTTCCTTTAAAGAAACATCTTCATATGAAGAACGATATATTTTAAACTTTTTATTTTTATTTTTAAAAAAGTTAATTTCATCTTTTAAAGAATCAATTCCATTTTTCAAATAATCTATTTCGTTATCAAATCCACTAACTAGCTTTTCCAAAGATGCATTTTATACCCTATTTTTCTTATATCATTGTATAGCTCAATAAATGCATTATACAATTCATCAAAATAAAATTTATTTTCAAGAGAGTCATATACCTCATTATCCTCTATTACCATAAAGCATAAGTTAGCTGCCTTATTTTTTGATTGCTCTTCATCGTAGGAGCTATTTCACTATCGGTCCAAGTAACCATATTTGCCCTTTTTTTAACTTGGTTTTGAGGCAATTATGAAACTTTGATCTTTTTTCTTTATTGCCCTTCTTTTTTTTAGAAACTTCTTAAATTTTTGGATGAGCATGGCAAACTCATCCTCATCACTTTTTCATCACTTTCTACATCACAAATATGTGTTAGTCTGAAGGATTTTAAAGTTATACCTTTCTCTTTCCTTTCCTTTATTTCAACCTTCATTGTAAGCTCATGAGTCATTAAGGATCCGATAAGTTCCTCCAAGCTTAAGTTTGATAGGTTCTTTGCCTCAATGATTGTAGTAATTTTTAACTCCCATAATTTTGGCAACTACCTAAGAATTTTTTGAACACTTTTAATATTAGTATAAGATTTACCAAAAAAATTTAAAATATTTATAATATTGGTAAACCTAATAGACATGTCCGGAATAGATTCATTAGACAAGAAGACTAATTTTGGACTCATTAACTTATTTTATACCCTTATGAGTAACTTCAAGCTTATTCCATATTTCCTTAGTAGTCTCACATGCAGAGAGACTATTAAATTCATTTGCTTTCAAGCCTCAATAAAGAATATTCATAACTTTAACAATGTCTTAGAGAACTCTTATTTCCTCATCATTAAGATCAAGTTCCTCCTTAGGAACTTTAATCTCATTTACTATTTTAGTGTGGGTTTCATATTCGTAGATTATAATTATTCAAATATCAAAGTGTTGTGCAGCTTCCATTGAGATCAGGTGCATGAGGAAGATAGAGAAAAAGAAGAATAGATGGATATAGAAGAAAAAAAAAGAATGCCTTTATTTTCTTAGTCTTTCGTTCATCTGGTTACATCCAGAGAGAGCTTTAAATAATCATCCATCTTAGATGATAAAACTTCTCTACATCAGCCCGTAACCAACTCCCTAACAAACTTCCTAAAATATGAAAGCCTATCCAGAAAACCTGAGCACAATCCCCATGGATCCAGTCCCATAACCTACAATTAGGTTATTAAACATTCTCTCAAAAAACTTTCTTCTAAGCCATGCAAGAAGGCACTCAAACCCGAGCTCATGCACATCCCCCATGACTCACATGCTCTCTATTCTTGCATCACAAGCTGACCCAAATGACTTAGGAACCTGAGAACTTATGTAGCCTAAGCTCTCAAACTTATGTGACTCACTTGGACTTTGGATGTGCCACATCTGAGCTTACAATCTTTATTTTGATGAATCAAAGTTACAGTAAGCTCTACCTGGTCCATCAATCCCATCGGTGCTCCACATTTGAAGAAGCTATCTTGAGGCAGTATCTTAGTGAGTGCATCCGCTGCGTTATCTTTGGTAAACACTTTTACAAGCTCCAACTCACCATCCTCCATAAGCTTCTTGATCCTGTGGTATCTAATGTCAATATGTTTGGTCTTAGCATGATAGACCAGGTTCTGGACCAAACATAAGCACTCTGACTATCAGAAAATACCCTGATCACCCCCTGTGCTATCCCCATCTCCAGTGCAAGACCTTTCAGCTATATAGCCTCCTTTGCAGCTTCTGAAATACCAATATACTCTGACTTTGTAGTAGATAAAGTTGTCGCTAGCTGCAGACTTGACCTCCATGACATTGGACCACCATTCAACATAAAGACATACCCTGTCGTCGACCTTCTGGTGTCCAAATCACCTTCATAATCAGTATCAACAAAACCTGCTATCCGATCCTGAGCCTCCATGGTCAGTCTAGTGCCATCTTTCATGCTACTATACCTATAGCATACATCAATACTGACTGTGCTAACAAGATATTTAAAGATCCCTTTCAGAGCTTTCCAATGTGCTCTACCCGAACTAGCCATGAATCTGCTAACCTGGCTAACAGCATATGCAAGGTCAGGCCTACAACACACCATAGCATACATGAGACTGCCTACTCCTGAAGCATATGATACTTTGGACATCTCATTAGCCTCTATCTCAGAACTTGGTAACATAGTCTTGGAGAGCTTAATGTGACCAGCCAAAGGTAATGCGGATGGCTTTGCACCATCCATACTGTACCTCTCCAAGACCCTCATGATATAAGTCCCTTGAGATAAGTGAAGCAACCTCCTGTCTCTATCTCTAAAAATTTTCATCCCCAAAATCCGTGTAGCAGGACTTAAATCCTTCATTTCAAACTCAGCTGACAATGCTGCCTTTAGATCCTCTACAACAGCTTTACTCTTGCATGCAATTAACATATCATCCACATACAAAAGCAAGTACAATTTGAAATTATCTTCTAAAATCTAAAAATAAACACAAGGATCATACTCATATCTAGACATGTTGATGTTCCTCATAAAGGTATCAAACCGCAGATACCACTGACGAAGCAACTGCTTCAAATCATACAAGGATCTCTGCAAATAACATACCTTTCTTTTGACTCTGGCTCTATGAACCCCTTCGGCTGCTCCATATAAATCTCCTTCTCTAAATCCTCATGAAGGAAGGCCATCCTGACATCCATCTGCTCCATATAAATATGTGTCGTACCACTGGTGAGAACACTCATTGTAGTCAATGCCTTCTTTTTGAAAAAATCTTCTGACCACTAACCTGACCTTATACCTAATCTTCTCCTTCTCTGTAGCTCCTTCTTTGCACTGAAATACCCATTTACAACCAATGGATTTCTTTCCACTTGGCAGTACACCAACCGCCAAGTCTGATTCTTCTGCAAGGACTGCATCTCTTATACCATAGTCTGGACCCACCTATCTATATCCTGGCTTGTCATTGCTTTCTGATAGATAAATTGGTCCTCCACTAGCAGCCACCAATGCATATAACATGGTCTCACCAAACCTATATTGCTCTAGCTGTCGAATGATCCTCTTTGGCTTATGCAATGCAATACCGATGCCTATCCCAGGATGTGACTCCTTCCTTCGCTCATCTCTGCTGTGAGCATGCATCTGGCTGGTTTCCGCATGTGAAGATATATCTGGAGTGTGCTCCACCTGAATCTCATGTCCTCCTGATGATCCTACAAAAGGTAAAATATCATAAGAGGTTAGTTGCTTGGCTGTGCCCTGCTGAGCCTCCTGCTGCCCACCCGCGTCCGACTGGTCCTCCGACTGAACCTCTATCACCTCCTACTTCTTGAGGTCTGAGTTCTCATCAAAAATCATATCCCTGCTGATCGTGGCCTTCTGCTCTAAGAGATCCCACAGCATGTATCCCTTGACTCCTCGCGGATATCCAATGAATACTATTTTTGGGCTTTGGCGTCTAACTTAGTTCGCTGACTGGCATCTACATGTACAAATGTTGTACATCCAAAAATTCTGATATGGATGAGCTCCACCTATCTACCAGACCATACATCCTCTGGTAACCTTCCATCAAGCTTGACATAAGGAGACCTGTTCACCAAGTAGGCTGCTGTGTCAACTGTGTCCACCCAAAATATTTTAGGAATCCTACTTGCAATCTCATACATCTAGCTTTCTCCATGAGAGTTCAGCTCATTCTCTTAGCCACTCCATTTTGTTGAGGAGTTCTAATCACTAAAAATTGCTTTTTGATGCCTCCATTTGTGCAAAATTTCAGAAACTCCTTACTTGTGAATTCTTCATCGTTATCAAACCATACCACCTTTACATATCTTCCTGTCTCCTTCTCCACCTCAGCATGCCATGCTTGAAATTTGGAGAAGACCTCTAACTTTTCCTTCAAGAAATATATCCAGACCTTCCTTAAAAAATCATCAATGAGAGTCATAAAATATCTGGCCCTATTCCTATCGAAACTGGAGCTGAACCCCAAACATCACTATGTACTAGCTCCAAGGGACTTGTACTGTGCACTGAACTGGTAAAAAATTTACCTTGTATTGCTTGCCCATCTGACATGGCTTATAGACCTCTGCAACACCCTCATCCAAAGCTGAAATCCTCCTATCTTTCATCAGCACCCTCATGCCCCGCTCTCCCATGTGACCAAAATGATAGTGCCACATGTTGTACATATTATGCACTGCTGCTGCTCTTAGACCCTCTACACATCACAGACTCAATCAGCTGATACAAATTATTTTTCAGCCTCTTTTCCCTTATCACAACCATGGCACCTTTCATAATGTTGAGAACACCATTCCCAAAACAACAACTGAAGCCAAATCCATTCCTCTCCAGGTACCCTAAAGGCACTAGGTTCTTCTTCAAGTCAGGAACATGCTTTACATGAGTAAGAGTTCTTACAATTCCATCAAACATCCTGATCCTAACTATGCCAACTCATACCACCCTGCAAGAATGGTTATCCCCTAATGTCACATTCTCCACATCGATTTTAGTATAATCTGCAAACCAGGACTGATGCGGTGTATAATGATGTGAGCAAGCTAAATCAAATAACCAACTATCTGTTGTACTTCTGTGTGCATCTAAAACCACCAAGAGGTCCTTTTCGACCCCTACATTTTCAACAGTACATATTTCTTTCTTTCTTCTCTTCTTAAGGTTTCTTCCAAAGAGGACAATTCCTCTTTATGTGTCCAACCCCATTACACTTGTAACACCTGAACTTGCCTTTGCCTTTCTTTAACTTGGACCTGGATTGGCCCCTGTGCTTGCTGACCTCCTTGTCTCTGCCAGTTCTCTCTTCCACTGTGAGGCCCTCCTGAGGTACACCATCCTCTGTCATCTTTCTCCGTTGCTCATTGGACTCAACACAGATACAATATCTTCATAAAGCAGTGTTTCTTTTTCATAAAGCAGTGTAGTAACAAGAGGATCATAAGACAGGTAATGAACATAACAAGAGAAGAGATTTATCTTCTTCCTCCATCTTAATACCAAGAGTCATCAAATCATTACATACGCTATCATACTTCTGAATATGAAGAATAATATCTCCGCCTTCGTGCATCCGAATACTATATAATTGTTTCTTGAATATAAGTTTATTGCACATATTTTTGCCTATGTACAAGGAATGTAACTTGACCCAAAGACCCTTTGGTTTCTTCTCATCTAGGACACTGTACAAAGCCGATCAGTAAGACACCCTCTGATCGCTACACATGCCCTCTTCTCAAGAGACAACCAATCCCCTTCTGACATCTTCTTTAGGGATGGCAATTTTCTCTATTTCTCTTTTTACTCGACTGGTACCATTTTTAACGGGTCGAGAAATCCCCATCTTAAATGGCTTAACGGGTAACGGAGATTTTTTGTTAATGGCTAAACGGGTAAATGGCCCAAGGATGGTATTCTTCGCCCCATCCCCGTTTACCCATCCCTGTCCCCGTTAGCTTTATATAATGACTCAATGACTCTTGCTCTGCCTTCTTTCATGCACCGTCTTTTGTTCTTCCTCTTTCACGCAGCCGATCTGAAGTTGAACCGACTCCATCGTCTTCAATCGCTGATCTAAACTCTGAAGTTCTAAATCTACTCCATCGTCTGAAGTTGAACGACTCCATCGTCTTCAATCGCTGATCTAAACTCTGAAGTTCTAAATCTACTCCATCGTCTTCAATCGCTGCCTCATCGATGCCCCATCGATGCCCTCCAACACCTTTTTTTCTCTGGTACGCTCATTTCTTTTTTTTATTTCTAAAGAAATATATCTCTTTATTTTTGCTTTAAAATTTGAATGTATTCTTTTTTACGGTTGTTACGTTAGAAATCTTTATTTTTAATGTTGTTGCTTATTGTTTCCTACCAAGTTGTAATTTTTATTTTTACAGATTTTTCTTCTTGAAATACAATTAGAATTTGATAGATCATTTCCTATCTGGTTTATTACGATGTTAAAGCTAATGTGTTAGATGTATCAATACCAACGATTGGTTGTTGGCGTTTGATCTATCCTAATTAATTTTATTTTATTTTTTATGTAAACGGGTATCCTAGTTTTCGCTCCGTTAACTATAACGGCTTAATAGGATGAAAAACGGGGATGTTTTTCCTAACGGGGATGGGTACCGGTATAGACTGCCTCGGTCCATCCCTGGGCCATTGCCATCCCTAATCTTCTTAGGCTTTGATTCCAAAGCAATATTAAGAAAATTTTGCACTGGTAAATCCTCAACCCTCACCTTTCACATGAAAAAACTACTTTTTTCATTAAAATTTTCAAACTCAACTTTGCTTCCATTACTCATGGTTGATCAGGCCACAAACAGCAATCACAGAGATGAATTAAGAAAAAATACCTAAAGGCAAAATTCTGATTGAAAACTCCTCTTACAGCCTCTCATTAGATAAGATGCTTGGCCTTTCCTTACTTGTTGCAACCAATCAAATTGCCGCAACATTTAGTTGCCTCATCATTCCTTCCTTTGGTTGTTGGTTCTATCCATGCACAGCTCCTTTTTAGGATTTTATTTTTAACCCTTCTGCTTTTTCTCTTGGATGGAACCCGCTAAGCCTCCTCACCAAAACCATAACGGAGCGTGATTCCGTCTCAAACCCACGAAGCCAGAATTAATGCCTCTGTTCACGCTGAGAGCCACAAACTTTTCTCACGTCCGCTTGTGTGATCCGCTGGAGACCTTGCCGCTCCATGAACTCCCCTCGCGTTCGTCCTTCACATAGCCCCATGAACACCAGCTTGAAGTGCTGGAGGAGCTCCCTCCACACTGTTGCTTCACACGTCCATGGCTTCTTTCTACGGAAGCCTATAAGAGGAAGAAACGGAAGCCGAAACCTGAGAAGCTAGAAGAGGAGGAGGAAGAACACATAGGACTTTTCTCTTTATAATTCTCTTCCCAAGCACCTCTTTGAAGCTCTAATACCATTTGTTGCGCAGCTTCCACCGAGATCAGGCGCATGAGGAAAGATAGAGAAGAATATGAAAGGCAACCCAAGAGGGGGGGTGAATTGAGTTCTTTAAAAATTTAACTCTTTAAAACTATGTGCTGTGAGACAAATGAGATTGAGTGCAAGATAAATGCTAAGCACAAATGAAGAGATAGAGAAAGATAGAAAGATAAGGCACGGCAAACACAAGATTTTATAGTGGTTCGGTGTATCTAACACCTACGTCCACTCCCAAGTATCACTTGGGTCTACACTATAATTCGCTTGATTACAGTCGAGTTGTTTTACAAACTCATAACTCAAAACTTGTTGTTTCCCCCGGGATCACAACGAACCCAGCTGGTTTTCTGGGCTCACCAGCACACAACCCAACCACAAGCTATCCTTAGCTTGTACCGAGGTATACTACCTCCACTAATTCAATCCCCTGATTGAATTAGCAAACACAAATGGAAAATAGAGTTTAGAGTACAAAACAGCTCCTTTAAATGAGCAAATATGTAAATAAATAAGCAAGATAAGAGAAGCCTGATTGAAGCTCTTTGAAAGTATGCTTTTCTTCTTTTCTTCTTTTCCTCTTCTCCTTTGAAAGATTGAATCGGGCCTCAGCTTAGATTCTTTACTAAAATTTGCAGTTGAGAAGTTGAGGATTTGGGGCTTTTGCTTTCTTTCTTTTAACGATGGAAATCTCCTTAATTTGAACTTGAGAAGCTTGTGGATTTCTCTTTGAGCTTTCTGGGATTGATGGATTTGAGCTTTGAGTCTTTCCTCTTTGATTTCTTCCTTAAGATTTTTTGGATTTTTCAGTCTATTTTTCTCTCTTTTCAAACGGACGGTTCCCCCCTTTTTATAGATCTCTTAAT
Organism: Calamus simplicifolius; assembly: GCA_900491605.1. Classification (NCBI taxonomy): domain Eukaryota; kingdom Viridiplantae; phylum Streptophyta; class Magnoliopsida; order Arecales; family Arecaceae; genus Calamus; species Calamus simplicifolius. Next base: position 258,311 of record UESW01004571.1, on the reverse strand, counting down.
CCAAGTTTAGGTAAAAATATAACCGTTGTGAGATACTTGGATCTTTCTATACACAAAGAAAAATAGCCGTTAGAGGTTAGGTAAAAAGAAATCTTACCGTTGGAGTCTGTTCTGACAAATGAAAATTCGTTCCTGACAGGTTGGAGTCGGCTCCAACTTTTCAGGTGTCGGCTCTAGATCGGGTGTCCAGAAATAGCAAATAAAAAGTTGTCGGCTTCAAGAAAATTAAGTGTTGGATCGTCGCTTTCGGGAGTCGGCTCCGCAATCCAAAAGTGTCGGCTCCAGAAATGTCCATAAAAATATGCTCTCTGTTCTCAGGTTAGAGTCAGCTCCAGAAACTCAGGTGTTGGCTCCCGAACTCTCAGGTGTCGGCTCCCGAATTCTAGGTGTCGGCTCTAGAAACTAAAACAGAATACACTTCTCTGTATCTCAGGTTGGAGTCGGCTCCGAAACACTAGGTGTCGACTTCAGACCGTGCCAAAATTTCAGAAATCTTCTGATATGCCTTGGGGTCGGCTCCTGACTATTTGGGTGTCGACTCCAAGTTTTGAACTTTGAAAAATCCTTTTAAAAATTTGATTCAAAACTTATTTCTTTATTCCTTTTGATTGATCAAACATTTTTAATCCCTAAAACACTTATTAAATCTATCAGAAACATAGTGAATATACTCATGTCTTTTATTAATCATCAAAATCAATAATTGGGTCAACAATCTCCCCTTTTTGATGATTATAAAAACATTGAGTATATGCATGATTTAAATAATAAGATTTTCAAATCAAATTTCTCAAATATTTAGTTCTCATAGGTAAGCTCCCCCTGAATGAAGTAGCTCCCCCTATGATACTCAATTTAACATCTATTCTTCCCTTTTAACAGTAAACTTTTAATGTTTGATACCAATTAAACAATCATATCAAATTGTATCAAATTAAGTTAGCTAAGCTTCTTCCTTTCAATGCACATATGTCAATTACTTCTCCCTATATGCAATTAATTAAATACCAATTAATTAAGCTTATTTGTTCCAATGCATATACAAATACTAAATACTTCTCCCCCTTTATACCTTTCAATGCATATACGACTATCAATTACTTCTCCCCCTTTTTTGTAATCAACAAAAAGGTTAAGAAGTTTCAAATTAAATGATAAAATTAAGAGATGCTTCAAAGATCAAATGATATTTTAAGTATCAAAAAGTTCATTACATACTTCACAAAGTCAAGCATTACATCTATTACAAAAAGAAACTTCATTACATCAAAATTTCAGTAAAAAGTAAATCAACATCAAACTAAACTAAACATCATCTTTTAATAACATCAAAGGAACTTCATTACAATAATCAAAAATTAGTTCTAAGTAGTCTTTGCAATTCTTTTAATATTTTTCCCATTCCTTCACTTTGAGTTTTGACAAATTCCTTCAGTCTTCTATCAACAAATGCACATGCAGTAACAATTTTGTCTTGAAGCTCTGCATTGCATTTGGAATATGTCTCTGAATCTCCTCCAATATCTTTAAGTTCTTCAAAAATATTCTTGAGATCATTCTTCAAAGATTCTGCGGAGGCTCCAAGGGTGGATTCAATTTTGCTTACTCTTTCATCCAAAGAATAATACATTTCTCTTAAATTCATCAAACTATTGTCAATTTCTGTTTTCATTTCTTCCTTGTGAGTAGCAAATAGACTTTTAAGTTGTTCTAACTGAATATCAGAAAAACCAATGGATGACATAGGCAGTGGTACATGTGCAGGAGCTGGAGTAGGTACCGATGGTGGTGATGATCTGCTAGGCTCCGGTGATGGATGCCTCACTGATGGACCTGCCTCAGATGGTGCAGTGGCCCTAATGTCAGCTGCTCTCTCATCCAGATGCCCTTTTCTTTCCCATCTACCATCCACTTTCACAAACCCCATTCTGTGCACAGTAGCCAAGCTGTAATAATCAGTGTGCCTTAGGTTTTTCGATGGCTCATTCTCAGAAATAACAACTCCTTGACTTCTAAATGCCATAGTTAGGACCATCCATAAGGCAATGAAGATCTCCTCTTGCCCCCAGCCTCAGCCATATACCATATCATCATTCCTGCTAGATTGATTGGCTGACCCATCAAAATACTATCCATAATCACTATGTCTCGCTCTGAGACATACTCAAAACGTCCAGTCTTGGGAAATAGGATCCTACCACATATGTTATGTAACAGTCTAAGCTCAAGAGGCAACTGATTTGCCCTAACTTCCTCAAACTCAGTTACTTCCCTTCCTAACATCCTTGATAAAGCATCTGATCTCTCACTGTGAATGCTTGCAGTAAGCCCAGTGACAGGAATCCCTAAAAGATTTCCTAAAATTTCAAATGTGAGATGAATTCTTTTCCCTCTTACTGAACTAACTATTCCACCATCTCCCCTTGATAAATTGAAGTAAAATTCCTTAACTAGGGCCGGATAAGTAGGAACATCTAAGGAACATACCTTATCCCAACCAAGTTCTTAATTTGTCTACCAATTGCAAAACCCTCGGCTTCAAAGAAATCAAAATCTACCTTCCTTCCCATGGTATGACTCGGCCAGCTAGGGTATCTACTTGTGGAGAGGAAGGGCTAGGATTGTCAGAGTGTGTTGAAGAAGAATCATCGCTCGGAGTAGGTTCATGGACAGGACGCCGAGCCGTACGCTTCCTTGTGGTCACGGGAGCTTCAAAGACGATCCCCTACGCTTAGGTGCCATAGGAATCTTAGGGAATGGTTGATTTGAGGAATATTTGGTTTTGGAAGGTTTGGAGAGGTTTTGAGAGGGTTTGGAGAAGAATGGGAATGAGAAGGTGTCGACTCTGCCCTAATATAATCAATTTGGGCCACCAGGTGTCGACTCCCGCAAAGTCGGGTGTCGACTCCAAGTCGCTAACACAGTTAGCGCTCGAACTGGAGTCGGCTCCACTTAAGCGGGTGTCGGCTCCAAGGTCAGAGACCGAGAGCGACACAGATAAGGTGTCGACTCCACAAATTAAGGTGTCGACTCCACTGACAGTTTCAGAGAAAAATAAGTGAGTTTCAAACATCGAAACTTGTCAAATAAAATCAATAAATTTTTGAAAAAATCTTTGGAATGTGGAGAATCAAATTGCTCAAATGTCTAGATAAATTGTCCTTAAAATCATGAGAAAATCTTAAGAAATTGATTGAAATCTAGATAATCATTCCTTAGGGGTTTCAAAATCATTCCAAAGGATCACAAATCCCTAATTCTCCTCTAAGATAACAAAATCTCTCTTCACTCAAAGGTTTTGTAAATATGTCAGCTAATTGTTCTTCAGTACTAACATAATCAAGACAAATTTCATTGTTAGCTACATGTTCTCTTATAAAGTGATATCTAATTTCAATGTGCTTAGTTCTTGAATGTTGATTGGATTTTAGTTAAATTGATTGCACTTGTATTATCACATCTAATAGGAGTTTTATCAAGTGTTATGCCATAATCTTCAAGTTGTCGCTTAATCCAAAGGATTTGAGCACAGCAACTTCCAGCTGCAACATATTCTGCTTCAGCAGTAGATAATGCAACCGAATTTTGCTTTTTGCTAAACCAAGAGATTAAGTTACTTCCTAAAAATTGACATGCACCACTTGTACTTTTTCTATCTAGTTTACATCCAGCATAATCAGAATCAGAATAAGCAATTAAATTCAGTGTTGAGTCTCTAGAATACCATAATCCTACATTTTTAGTTCCACTTAGATATCTTAGTATTCTTTTTACAGCAATTAAGTGAGATTCTTTAGGTTCTGATTGAAATCTAGCACATAACAAACAGCAAACATGATATCAGGTCTACTTGCAGTTAAGTAAAGTAGAGATCCGATCATACCTCTATAGTGTTTTTGATCAACTTTCTTACCATCTTCATCTTTGTCCAATTTGCATGAAGGACTCATAGGTGTTCCAAGGGTTTGATTGATTCCATTCCAAACTTCTTGAGAATTCCTTTGTGTACTTTGTTTGGTTGATGAAAATCCCTTCTTTGCTTTGCTTGATTTGAAGTCCTAGGAAGAAGTTGAGTTCTCCCATCATGCTCATCTCGAATTCACCCTGCATTAGCTTAGCAAATTCTTGACACAAAAGATTGTTAGTAGCACCGAATACAATATCATCTACATATATTTGTACTACTAATAAGTCTTTGTCTTTTCTTTTCAAAAATAGTTTTGTCTACATTTCCTCTAGAAAAATCATTTTCAATTAGAAATTTACTTAACCTATCATACCAAGCTCTAGGTGCTTGTTTTAAACCATATAGTGCTTTGTGTAATTTAAAAACATGATTTGGAAATTCATGATCTTCAAAACCAGGTGGTTGTTCACAAAAACTTCCTCATTTATAAAACCATTTAAAAATGCACTTTTAACATCCATTTGAAATAAATTGATATTCATATGACATGCAAATGCAAGTAATAATCTAATTGCTCTAATCTAGCTACAGGTGCAAAAGTTTCATCAAAATCAATTCCTTCTTCTTGATTATATCCTTTTGCAACTAATCTAGCTTTATTTCTAATTACTATGCCATTTTCATCCAATTTATTCCTAAATACCCATTTAGATCCTATAACTGAATGACCTTTAGGTCTATCAACTAAGGACCATACATTATTCCTAGTAAATTGATTTAATTCTTCTTGCATAGCTAGCATCCAATTATTATCTTTTTCAGCTTCTTCAATAGTTTTAGGTTCAATTTGAGATACAAATGCAAGATGATTATTGATATTTCTCATAGATGATCTAGTTCTTACTCCTTGAGATGGATCACCTATAATCAATTCCTTTGGATGACCATAGGCATATCTCCAATCTCTAGGAAGATCTACCTCATTATGATTAGTATCAATAACATCAACCCTAGGTGAATCATCATCTTTAGCTTCTTGTTCATGATCTGAAGATACATCTATATTTAATTTTTCAATATCTCTTTCTAGTATATTTGTATCTTCCTCATCATCAATCTTTTCTGAACTTGATGCTAAAGACTCATCAAAAACTACATGAATAGATTCTTCTACAATTAAGGATTTTTTGTTAAATACTCTATAGGCTTTACTAGTTGTTGAATATCCTAAGAATATGCCTTCATCAGATTTTGCATCAAATTTTCCAAGATTATCTTTTTATTATGAATGAAACATTTACAACCAAATGCATGAAAATAACTAATGTTTGGTTTCCTATTATTCCATAATTCATAAGGAGTTTTCTTAGAATTGGCCTAATTAGGGCTCTATTAAGGATGTAACATGCCGTGTTTATAGCTTCCGCCCAAAAGTATTTTGGTAGGTTGCTTTCACATAGCATGGTACGGGCCATGTCTTCTAAAGTTCTATTCTTTCTTTCTACAACTCCATTTTGTGTGGTGTTCTAGGTGCAGAAAAATTATGATGAATGCCATGTTCAATGCAGAAATTTTCAAATAAATGATTTTCAAATTCAGTGCCATGATCACTTCTAAGAGACACTATGGTGTTGTTTTTCTCATTAGTGACTTTCTTGAAGAATTTCAGAAATATAAGAAAGTCTCATCCTTGTGAGCCAAAAACAATACCCAAGTGAATCTAGAATAATCATCTACTATCACAAGACCATATTTCTTTCCTCCTAGACTAGTGGTTCTAGTAGGTCCAAAAGGTCCATGTGAAGTAGCTCTAGTGGCCTAGAAGTGGAAACAATATTTTTAGATTTGAAAGAGTTTCTAGTTTGTTTTCCAAATTGACATGCATCACAAATTTGGTTATTTTCAAAATCTAACTTTGGAAGTCCTTTAACTAAATCCATTCTAATTAATTTTGAAATCAAGTGTGTGCTTGCATGACCTAATCTACGATGCCATAGCCATCCAATCTCATTTACATTAGCATTATCAGCAACTAAGCAATGATTACTAGTAGACAAATTGTCTAAATCAATTAAGTATACATTGCATTTCTATTCCAGTAAATATAATGCTATTGTCAATGGGATTAGAAACAGTGCAGATAGAAGCTTCAAATGAAACTTTAAAACCTTTATCGCACAATTGGCTAATACTAATTAAGTTATGTTTTAAACCATCTACATAAAGAACATTTTCAATAAAAGTGGAGGGAGTTATTTGAATTTTACCAAATCCCATAATCTGGCCTTTACCATTGTCTCCAAATGTAACAACTCCTCTCTTTTATCCTCAAGGGTGATGAATTGATCCTTGTCACCCGTCATGTGCCTTGAGCAGCCGCTATCAAGATACCACTTTCGTTTTGATCTTTTGGCCGCAAGACACTCCTGCAAAGTGATCAAACTTTCTGTTTAGGTACCCAAGCTTTCTTGGGTCCTTCATGGTTAGTAGCAACAAAGATTGTTCCTTTCGAAACCCATATTTTCTTTCCTTTAATATTTAAATTCTTATTAATTTTTCTAAAATTGCATTCATAGGCTTTATGTCCTTTCTTGTTACAACAATAACATGAAACATCATTTTATCCTGTTCTTTTCTAAAGAAATTTTTAACATACTTTTGTTTCTTGTTAGGCCTATAACCTAATCCAGCTTTATCAAATACAGCTCTTTGATTACTCAATAGCAAATTAAGTTTTTCAGAGCTATATGTAAATTTATCAACTATATTTTTATATTTATCAACTTCTTTCTTTAAGCTAACATTTTCATTAGAAATTGATCTTTTCTTTTAACAAATTCTTATTTTCAGATTTCAATTCTTCAACTTCATGAGTTAGTTTATCTTTTTCTTTGACAAGATTTAAATTATCATTTTTCAAAAATTTGCTTTTTTTTTCAGAATTTTAAAATCACTAACTAATTCATTAAATGCATCAAATAATTCATCAAAGGTAAAGTCATGAGTTTCGGTACTTACCTCATCATCTTCTTTTGCCATAAAGCAAATGTTTGCAACTTCCTTTTGTTCTTCCTCGGATGAGGATTCTTCGTTGTCGCTCCATGTTGCAACATATGCCTTTTTCTTTTTCTTGTACCCCTTTTTCAATTGAGGACAATCATATCTAAAGTGCCCCGGTTTCTTACATTCATAGCATATGAGGGGGTCTTTCTCTTTATCTTTGTCCTTCTCTTTTTCTTTTTTCCTTCCACCTTTGTTCCAATTTTTTCTTGTGGAAGGGTCTCCTTCTTTGCATAAATCTTTTGAATTTCTTAGCAAGAGTGCAGTCTCCTCATCATCATCTTCCTCATCACTGCTGTTCTTCTCAATTTCTGCAGCTTTGAGGGCAATTATTTTCTTCTTCTTGATGTCTTCCTCTATATGTTGTTTCATGGTCAACTCATGAGTCATTAGTGATCCAGTAGCTCCTCCAAAGGTAAGGTGTTGAGTCCTTGGCTTCTTGGATTGCAGTCACCTTTGCTTCCCATGTCCTTGGAAGAGACCTAAGAATTTTACGCACCAATTCAGAGTTAGTATAGATCTTGCCAAGACTTTTTAAACCATTCACAATATCAGTAAATCTTGTATACATGCAGGTTATAGATTCAGTTTGTTCCATGCTAAACAATTCATACTTATGAACAAGAATATTAATCTTAGATTCTTTGACTTGATTAGTACCCTCATGGGTAACTTCTAGTCTATCCCAAATTTCTTTTACGGAAATACATGTAGAAATTCTATTAAACTCATTAGCATCTAAAGCACAATATAAAACATTCATGGCCTTAGCATTGAGCTGAGCCATTTTCCTATCATTCTCATTCCAATCCCTTTCGGGTTTAGGAACTATTGAACCATCTACTATTTGTGGGTGTGCTAGGTCCATTAGTGATTATACTCCAAAGCTCATAATCTAAAGCTTGAATAAAAATTCTCATTCGAGCTTTCCAATAAGAATAATTAGAACCATTAAATAAAGGAGGTCTATTGGTAGAATGACCTTCAGCAAATGAAGATCCAGCTTGAGCTGCCATTTGGATCTTTAACTCTTGATCGTTGGATCAAACAAGAAATGAGCACAAGCTCTGATACCAATTGTTGGCCCAGATGGCAACCCAAGAGGGGGGGATGAATTGGGTTCTTTAAAAATTTAACTCTTTAAAACTATGTGCTGTGAGACAAATGAGATTGAGTGCAAGATAAATGCTAAGCATAAATGAAGAGATAGAGAAAGATAGAAAGATAAGGCACGGCAAACACAAGGATTTTATAGTGGTTCGGTGTATCTAACACCTACGTCCACTCCCAAGTATCACTTGGGTCCACACTATAATCCACTTGATTACAGTCGAGTTGTTTTACAAGCTCACAACTCAAAACTTGTTATTTCTCCCGGGATCACAATGAACCCAGCTGGTTTTTTGGGCTCACCAGCACACAACCCAACCACAAGCTATCATTAGCTTGTACCGAGGTATACTACCTCCACTAATTCAATCCTCTGATTGAATTAGCAAATACAAATGGAAATAGAGTTTAGAGTACAAAACAGCTCTTTTAAATGAGAAAATTAAATAAATAAGCAAGATAAGAAAGCCTGATTGAAGCTCTTTGAAAGTATGCTTTTCTTCTTTTCTTCTTTTCCTCTTCTCCTTTGAAAGATTGAATCAGGGCCTCAGCTCAGATTCTTCACTGAAATTTGCAGTTAAGAAGTTGAGGATTTGGGGCTTTTGCTTTCTTTCTTCTAACGATGGAAATCTCCTTGATTTGAACTTGAGAAGCTTGTGGATTTCTCTTTGAGCTTTCTGGGGTTGATGGATTTGATCTTTGAGTCTTTCCTCTTTGATTTCTTCCTCAAGATTTTTTGGATTTTTCAGTCTATTTTTCTCTCTCTTTCAAACGGACGGTTCCTCCCTTTTTATAGATCTCTTAATCCAAGTTTAGATGGGAAATATAGCCATTGTGAGATGCTTGGATCTTTCTATACACAAAGAAAAATAGCCATTAGAGGTTAGGTAAAAAGAAATCTTTCCATTGGAGTCCATTCTGACAAATAAAAATCCGTTCCTGACAGGTTAGAGTCGGCTCCAACTTTTCAGGTGTCGGCTCCAGATCGGGTGTCCAGAAATAGCAAATAAAAAGTTGTTGAGGAGTCGGCTCCAAGAAAGTTAAGTGTTGGCTCGTCGCTTTCGGGAGTCGGGTCTGCAATCCAAAAGTGTCATCTCCAAAAATGTCCATAAAAACACGCTCTTTGTTCTCAGGTTAGAGTCGGCTCCAGAAACTCAGGTGTTGGCTCCCAAACTCTCAGGTGTCAGCTCCCAAATTCTAGGTGTGAGCTTCGAAAACTAAAACAGAATACACTTCTCTGTATCTCAGGTTGGAGTCGGCTCCGAAACACTGGGTGTCGACTCCAGACCGTGCCAAAATTCTAGAAATCTTCTGATACGCCTTGGGGTCGGCTCCTGACTATTTAGGTGTCAACTCAAAGTTCTGAACTTTGAAAAATCCCTTTAAAATTTTGATTCAAAACTTATTTATTTATTCCTTTTGATTGATCAAACATTTTTAATCCCTGAAACACTTATTAAATCTATCAAAAACATAGTGAATATACTCATATCTTTTATTAATCATCAAAATCAATAATTGGGTCAACACCAATTCCCATGGACCCAGTCCCATAACCTACAATTAGGTTATTAAAAATTCTCTAAAAAAACTCCCTTCTAAGCCGCCATGCAAGAAAGCACTCAAACCTGAGCTCATGTACACCCATAATTCACATGCTCTCTATTCTTAGGTCACGAGCCAACCTAAATGACTTAGGAATCTGAGAACTTATGTAGCCTAAACTCTCAAACCTGTGTGACTCACCTGAACTTTGGATGTGCCACACCCAAGCTTACACAAAGTTCATGGACTGGATGAAAATCTTCATCCTAGCATTCCACTATGAATAAATGTCTTCATTAAACAAAGGAGGCTGGTGTGGCTGATCATACTCCATGGGCAATGGAATAATAGACTGCATAGTTTTCGAAGCCAAGCAATAATATAGCAGCTGGCCTCGGCCTCGGGGTCAGCCTCAGCCTCGGCCTCGGCCTCGAAGTCAACCTTGGCCTCAGCTTCGGCCTTGGCCTCGAGCACAACCTCAACCTCGGCCTCAGAGTGAACCTTGGCCTCGGCCTCAGCCTCGGTCTCGAGCACAGCCTCGGCCTCGGTCTCGAGCACAGCCTCGGCTTCGTCCTCGAGCACAGCCTCAGCCTCGGCCTCGAACTTGGCCTCGGCCTTGGCCTCGAGCTTGGCCTTAGCCTCGAATCCAACATCAGTTTCAATCTTGGCTCCGAGCATGGCCTCAGCTCCGGACTTGCTCTCGGCTTTTGGGTTTGGCCTCGGAACCAGCCTTGGACTTCATTCCCGAAACCTTAACATGTGCTCAGAGCTGCCACATGGCCCACTAACCCACTATCTCTAAGATCACGGGCAGTTATCGTTATTTACGGCACATGTCTAGTAGTAATGCGCCCACCTACCACCTACGGTGCCACTTTGAACGGACGATGTGATTCAAAGGTCATACACTAAGGGTAAGCGGGACCTTCGAACAGGTATTAAAAAAAATCTTCACTCACAAGGAGGGGAGAGGAAGAATTTTTCTCTACTACTCAATTACCTCTATTACTGTTCTCGAGACCACTAACTAGAGCATCGGGGTCACCTCCGGAACCACCGGTTCGGGACTTTTGTTGTAGGTTTTCGGCTAAAGGAGACGATCTTATCATCTCTTTGAAGGTCCACGAAGCTCTCTTCACGCCCGATGTTCTCTGGAAGTGATTTGACAGCAACAGATTGGCATGCCAAGAAGGGAAAGCGTAGAGCACAGATGTTCATTCAATGTACCTGCAATTCCTGCAAGGAAGAAGATGACGATTACACATGCGCAGGAGGCCTTTACTAGTCAGGCTGGGGGGCACATCCCGCGGGCTGAGCAGCCGATGGCTGACCCCCCTGCTCCACCCTCCATGTAGCCATAGGTCAGCCAAACTGACCGGCTCACCATCTTGACCTAGCAGGTCCAAGATCTGATGGCGGTGGCTCGGGGGCTGCAGGAACAATGCTCTGCCACCACGGCATTGCCACAACCCACTGTTCCACCCTACACGGAGGGACATGGGGCTAGCCAGTCTCACCACGACAGGACTCCTTCGAAGGCCTTCCATCGCACATCTTTGAAACCTCATTGCTGGGAGACCTCCAAACGGCCACGATCCCCTTCACATCATTCTGACTGTCTTCCTAGGCGACGTGGTGGGAAGGAACCCGCGCAGGTGCACCCTTTCCACCGGCGAACCTCCCCCGCTCGTCCTCTGATTCCTCGAGGGAAGATTCCTTCGACAGACAGATTGCTCGTCGGGTCAAGCGATGGTTGGACGAGTATCATCTGCGGCAGGAGAAGCTTAGCCGCAGGATTACCAACCCTCACGGGGCAGACTACGACCATCGCCCCCCACTATCTTGCCGTATTATAGAGGAACCGGTCCCGTTCTGGTTTCGTCTTCCTCAGCTGGATCCTTATGATGGCACCACAGACCCCCTGGATCACCTAGAGAGTTACAAAGTCCTCATGCAGGTCCAGGGGGCAACAAATTCTCTCCTTTGCGTTGCCTTCCCAGCTACACTCTGAAAGGCTGCACGTGTGTGGTATTTCTGTTTGCCACTCCGTAGCATTAATTCCTTCAGACAGCTGAAGAGATCCTTCTTGGCCCACTTTGATGCATGCCGAAAGATCCCCAAGGTGGCTGATAGCTTATTTGCCGTCTAGCAGAGGAGCGGCGAAACTTTGAAGGACTTCGTAGCTCGGTTCAAGGAGGCTGCACTCGAAGTCTATAATCTTGAGGACTCCATGGCAACCCTGGCCTTGAAGCAGGGACTTTGTCCTTCCCGATTTTCCTATTCTTTGGATAAGAAGCCTTCTGGCTCTTATGCTGAATTGCTGAGTCAAGTGTAAAAGTATATCCGCGTTGACGAAGTAGACTTCTCTAGAAGGGAGGTCGACAAGGGTTCTGGTAAGAAGCCAGCACATCGAGAGCCTGTTGGAGCGCGACCGAGGAAGTTTGAGCCCCCTCATCATTTGGACAACCGACCTCGAGCCCTGGCACCTAAGGAGCACTTCACTCTGCTTCTCGTCCGAATATCCCATATCCTACTGGAGATTGAGGGCGAGCCATACCTGCAGCATTCGCCTCCCATGAGGCCGGGAGTTCCCTGCAACAAAGACCTCTACTGTCTCTATCATCGAGACTACGACCACGACACGGAGAACTGTTTCCTATTGAAGAAAGCCATTGAGGAACTTTTTCAATAGGGCCATCTGAGAAAGTTTGTCCAAAGAGGAAATCCCACTACTCCGGGCACGTCAATACCCTCTGCTTCCCAGATCGGCATAGATAATGCTCCGACAGAGAAGACGATGGCCATAATCTCCTAGGGGGCAGGCAGCAACTCCAAGAGGCAGCATGAGGAGGGGGTAGATTCTATAATTTCCTTCTTTAAAAGGGACTTAGAAGGGGTGGACAACCCTAATGATAATAGCATTGTCGTGTCGATGACGATAGCTAAATACCCTAAAAAATGAATCCTTGTTGATAGTGGAAGTGTACGAGGCATTTGTTCAAATGATTCTATCTCCAAGTCTTCTTTGCTCCATGACCACTCCCTTGATGGGCTTCACTGGGGATACTGTAAAGGTAGAGGGAGAAGTCACCCTCCCAATTACGGCCGGAACGGAACCACGCCAGAGCACAGTCTTCATAAAATTTCTGGTTGTCCGAGTTCCCTTGGATTACATTGCTATTCTTGGAAGGCCCGGTTATGGCCGAAACGGAACCACACCATAGCACAGTCTTCATAAAATTTATGGTTGTCCGAGTTCCCTTGGCTTATAATGCTATTCTTGGAAGGCCCGGTCTCAACCTCCTAGATGCCATTATCTCTACAAAAAGGCTACTGGTATGGTTTCCTACCAATAAGGGAGTCAGGGAGATGCGCGGGGAACGAAATCTGGTACCCCTCTGTTACCATACCGCTCCTAGCCCTTATGAGGTGATTGCACCGCCGACGTCTGAGCCACTTGACCCCAGATACTCCGAGAGAAGGGAAGAACTGGCCGAAAGCTTGCTGGCCCTCCCGCTGGGAGAGGATCTAATAAGGACAATCTAAATTGGAGCGCTTCTTCCTGCATAAGCGAGAGATCGACTACTTTCTTTTTTGCGGACCAATGTAGACGTCTTCACTTGGTTAGCCTTGGACATGCTGGGAGTGCCACCTGAAGTTATCATCCATAGACTCAGCATCGACCCAAAGAGTCGACCGGTTCGGCAAAAGAAGAGGAGTTTTGCTCCCAAGAGGCAAAGGGCCATGGACGAAGAAGTCCGTAAACTGATCGCAGCGGGCCATATACGCGAAGCACATTACACTGTTTGGCTAGCTAATGTGGTCATGGTTTGAAAGGCCAATGGAAGCTAAAGGATGTGTTTTGATTTCACCAACCTCAATAAGGCGTGCCCCAAGGACAGCTTCCCACTGCTCCGGATCGATCAGTTGGTGGATGCCACGTCAGCCCATGAAACTCTTAGCTTCATGGATGCCTTCTCAGGGTACAACCAGATAAGGATGGACCTGGCTGACGAGAAGGCCACTTTTTTCGTGACCGAGAAAGGCATCTATTGCTACAAGGTCATGCCCTTCGGATTGAAGAATGCAGGAGCCACATACCAAAGGTTGATGAATAAGGTCTTCGAAGATCAAATCGGGCGCAACATGGAGGTGTACATGGACGACATGTTAAAAAAAAGCATCCATTTCGGTGACCATGTTGATGACCTCTCGAAAACCTTCGATAACCTTTGCCGATACCAGATGAAATTAAACCGATGAAAGTGCACCTTCGGAGTTACAACGGGCAAATTGCTGAGTTTTATGGTGACACAGAGGGGAATCGAAGCTAACCCTGAGAAGATCAAAGTCATCATCGACACGAGGCCACCAAGTAACAAGAAGGAAGTGCAATGGCTCACAGGAAGGATAGCAGCCCTGAGTCATTTTCTAGCAAGGTTAGCAGAAAGGTGTCTACCCTTCTCAAAGCCTTGTGCAAAGTTGACAGCTTCGACTGGACGATGGAGTGTCAAGAGACGTTCGAGGGATTGAAGAAGTTCTTGTCCACCCCACCTCTGCTATCTAAGCCAAGGGGAGGAGAAGAACTCTTCCTTTACCTCGCTGCATCTCATGAAGCAGTGAGTTCCGTGCTTGTCTGTGTTGACACCAATAAGATGCAGAGGCCAGTCTACTACACAAGCAAAGTGCTTCACGATGCAGAGGTCAGGTGTTGGCCCAGATGGCAACCCAAGAGGGGGGGGGGGTGAATTGGATTCTTTTAAAAATTAAGCCTTTTAATATAAATTTAAACTATTGATGAGAGGATGCAAACAATTAATTCAAGTTAAAGCACGATAGCAAGAGAGAGATAAACAAGCATGGCAAACACAGAAATTTTATAGTGGTTCAGTGTATCCAACACCTACGTCCACTCCCAAGCTCCACTTAGGTCCACACTATAATTACCTCGATTACAGTCGAGTTGTTTTACAAGCTTACAACCCAAACTTGTTGTTTCCTGGGATCACAACGAACCCAGCCAGTTTTACACGGGCTTACCAGCATAAAACCCAACACACAAGCTAACCTTAGCTTGTGACGAGGTACACTACCTCCACTAATTCAACCCTCTGATTGAATTAGTAAACTACAAGATGAAAATGTAAGTTTAATACAAAACAGCTCCTTTAGAGCAGATATTTCAAAATAAAAGCAAGGTTTAGAAGAGCCTATTTAGATTTGATTTGAGTGCAGGCTTTTCTTCTTTTCTTCTTTCCCTCAACTCCTTTGAAGTGTGGAATCGGGCCTCAGCTCAGATTCTTCACGGATTGAAAGTTGGAGTTGATTTAAGCTTTTTCTTCCTTTCTTTGAATGTTGAAAATCTTTTGATTTGCTCTTGAATGGCTCTTGGATTTTCTTCTAGACTTCTCTTGGATTGATGAACTTGAGCACAGATGAAGTCTCCTTTGATTTCATGCCTTTTCTTTCACTCTATTTTTGAATCTCGGATTTTTCAAATGACGCTCTGTTTTTCTTCTTTTTCTGAAAGATTTTTCTTTTTCTCTCTTGATTTGTATATCTCTCTGTTAATTTGAAAATGACCTCTCTATTTATAGACTCTACGAAAATATAGTCGTTAGACACAAAGAAATCTAGCCGTTATTGAAAAATCTTACCGTTGACGCTGAGTTGGCATTCAGAAAAATCACGCCCAGATTTGTTGGAGTCGACTCCAGCTTTAGGCGAGTCGGCTCGAAGACGCGATACCAAAAATAGAAATATTTAGAAAGTCAAAGGGTCGACTCATCGAAAATAAGGTGTCGACTCCTGACAGTTGGGGGTCGACTCATGAAAAGTAAGGGGTCGACTCGAGAAGTGCTCAGAAAAACAATTCTCTGGTGTCTGAGCGGAGTCGACTCACACAGTCATGGAGTCGGCTCAACAAAATCGGGGGTCGACTCGAGAAATCACATGGGTCGACTCGAGACAAACAGACATCTCTGTATACTGAGTGGAGTCAACTCTGAAACTCTAGAGTCGGCTCCGGAACGTATCGAAAATCAGATAATTTTTTGATTGACTTGAAATTCGTTCCAGATTCATTTTAAATTAATTTTTGACTTGAATACAATAAAATTGTCATTAGGAATCAATTTAAGAAATGTTCTAAAAACTCATTGATTGAGATATGAAGTATAAAAATTTCTTTTTGAAAGCTTAAACATGGAGCTTGAAGTTACTTTCAAATTGATTAAAGTCATACTTAACATACTCATTGATTATTCTAAATAAATTCATTGCTCATGTAAATAAACTCATTGCATCTTTTAATATACTCATGGCTTTTGGTAATCATCAAAATCAATAAGATTGGGGCAATAATTTCTCAACAATCTCCCCAACAATCTTCCCCTTTTTGATGATGACAAAAATATTGAGTATATATGATTGATTAAAGAATTTATTTTATTTTCATAGTTAGGCTCCCCCTGAATGAGGTAGCTCCCCCTATGAAACTCAAATAAATATTCCATTCATTCAATTTAAGCTTATACACAATTTAATGTCAAAATACAGCCTTTTCATCTAAATTGCTTTTTCATTCATTCACTGTATGTGTAATGTTTAGTTATTACTTCCTTTTATCTCATTCATTCAATTAGTTTAATTTCTCCCATGCATATACAGTTATAAAACTCTTCCCCTTTTTTGTTATCAACAAAAAGGTAGAGAAGCATTAAACATAATCACATTCATTCATTCAAGATATGTTTTAACAAGATCTAAGATTCATTGATAATAGGAGAAGTACATTCAAACTCAGATTACATTGAGCATTCCAAACTGACTTTTCATTACATCAATGTATCAAAATGTAAAACATAATATGAACTTCATTACATTGCAAAGACTAAGCATCTACTACATCAAAAATGTGTCCTTACAATCCTTGTTAAGTTATCTATAATATTTTCATTCCGTCAGTTTGAAACTTAACATAATCCTTCAGTCTTTCATCTACAAAAGTACAAGCAGTTAATATTTGTCTTGAAGTTCAGCATTGCATTTTGCATAGGTCTCACCATCTCCACAGATGTCTTTAAGTTTTTCAAAGATATTCTTTAGGTCACCACTTAAAGACTCAGTTGAAGTGCTAAGAGTTGATTCAATCTTGGTGATCCGATCATCTAATGAATAAAGAGTTTCTTTAAGATTCATAAATTTGTTGTCAAACTCTGTCTTCAATTTATCAGCCTGATCATCAAGAAGACTCTTAAGCTGCATTAACTGAAGATCTGAAAAACCGACAGACGAAGAAGATGACTGATCAACCATCGGAGCAGGAGAAGGAGCTGGAACAGGAACAGAAGAGCTCGAAGGTACAAAAGATGAATGTCTAACTGACGATCCAGGTGCCTCAACATCCGCGGCTCTATCTTCCAACATACTTTTCCTTTCCCATCTGCCATCCTTCTTCACAAATCTCATTCTATGAATAGTGGCCAAACTATAGTAATCGGTGTTGTTGGGGAGATTGTTGAGAATTTATTGCCCCAATCTTATTGATTTTGATGATTACCAAAAGCCATGAGCATATTAAAAGATGTAATGAGTTTATTTACATGAACAATGAATTTATTTAGAACAATGAATGAGAATATTAAAGTATAACTTTAATCAATTTGAAAGTAACTTCAAGCCCCAAGTTTAAACTTTCAAAAAGAAATTTTATACTTCATATTATAATCAATGAGTTTTTAGAACATTTCTTGAATTGATTCCTAATGACAATTTTATTATATTCAAGTCAAAATTTTGATTTAAAATGAATCTGGAACGAATTTAAAGTCAATCAAAAATTCTCTGATTTTTGATACGTTCCGGAGCCGACTCTTGAGTTTCAGAGTCGACTCCACTCAGACTACAGAAATGAATGTCTGTCTCGAGTCGACCCCTGTGATTTCATGAGTCGACCTCCGATTCTGTCGAGCTGACTCCATGACTGTGTGAGTCGACTCCGCTCAGACACCAGAGGTGTATTTTTCTGAGCATTTCGCGAGTCGACCCCTTGCCTTTCATGAGTCGACCCCCGACTGTCAGGAGTCGACACCTTATTTTTGATGAGTCGACCCTTTGACTTTCTGAGTATTTCTATTTTTGTATCACGACTTCGAGCCGACTCGCGGAAAGCAGGAGTCGACTCCAGCAAATCTGGGCGAGATTTTTCCGAATGCCAACTCAGCGTCAACGGTAAGATTTTTAATTAACGGCTATTTTTCTTTGTTTCTAACGGCTATATTTTTGCAGAATCTATAAATAGAGAAGCCGTTTTCAAATCAAAGATATACAAATAGAGAGATATTCACTTCAAGAGAAAAGAAGAGAAAAATCGGAAAAACAGAGCTTCATTTGAAAAAATCCATGATTCAAAATAGAGTAAAAGAAAGAGTGTGAAATCAAAGGAAGCTCCTTCTGTGCTCAAGCTCAACAATCCAAGGAAGCTTCAGAAGAAAATCCAAGAGCTATTCAAGAGCATCTCAAGTGATTTTCAACACTCAAGAAAAGAGGAAAAGCTCAAATCAACTCCAACGTACAGTCCGTGAAGAATCCGAGCTGAGGCCCGATTCTACACTTCAAAGGAGTTGAGGAAAAGAAGAAAAGCTCAAAAGCCAACCAACTGCAAATCAGGCTTTTCTAAACTTTATTCTTATATTTGATTATCTGCTCATTAAGGAGCTTTGTAACTGAAAAACAATATTTCTATTCTTTGTGTCTAGTTCAATCTGGGGGATTGAACTAGTGGAGGTAGTCTTACCTCGGTACAAGCTTGGTAAAGCTTGTGTTAGGGTTTTTGTGCTGGTGAGCCCTTGAAAACCAGCTGGGTTCGTTGTGATCCCGGGAAAACAACAAGTTTGAGTTGTGAGCTTGTAAAACAACTCGGCTGTAATCAAGGAAGATTATAGTGTGGACCCAAGTGAATCTTGGGAGTGGACGTAGGTGTTGGATACACCGAACCACTATAAAATCTTTGTGTTTGCCGTGCTTTCATTGACTCTTCTCTATCTCTGTTTTATTCACTGCACTTGTATTTACATTGCATTTGCCTTCATACTTCTTAAGCAAATATTTTAAAAGGCTAATTTTTTAAAGAACCCAATTCACCCCCCCCCTCTTGGGTTGTCATCTGGGCCAACAATTGGTATCAGAGCTAGTGCTCATTAGATTTTGATCACACGATCAAGAGCTAAAGATCCAAATGGCAACACAAGTTGGATCATTTGCTGAAGGTCATTCTACGAATAGACCTCCACTGTTTAATGGTTCAAATTATTCATATTGGAAAGCAAGAATGAGGATATTCATTCAAGCTTCTGATTATGAATTATGGGGTGTTATAATTAATGGACCTAGTACACCCACACATGTTATTGATGGCACTATTGTTCCTAAGCCCGAAAGGGACTGGAATGATAATGATAGGAAGATGGCACAGCTTAACGCTAAAGCCATGAATGTTTATATTGCTCCTTAGATGCTAATGAATTTAATAGAATCTCCACATGTAATTCCGCAAAGGAGATTTGGGATAGATTAGAGGTTACCCATGAGGGTACCAACCAAGTAAAAGAATCTAAAATTAATATTCTTGTTCATAAATATGAATTGTTTAGCATGGAACAATCTGAAACCATTGCATGCATGTATACTAGATTTACAGATATTGTAAATGGTTTGAAAAGTCTTGGTAAGACATATACTAACTCAGAACTTGTTCGAAAAATTCTTAGGTCACTACCAAGATCATGGGAAGCAAAAATGACAGCAATCCAAGAAGCAAAGGACCTCAACACTCTACCTTAGAGGAGCTTCTAGGATCACTTATGACCCATGAGCTGACAATGAAGCAGCATGTAGAGGAGGACACAAAGAAGAAGAAAGTGATTGCCCTCAAAGCTGCAAAAGAAGAAGAGAGCAGCAGTGATGATGATGATGATGATGAAGAGACTGCTCTCTTAGCTAAAAAGTTTAAAAGATTCATGAGGAGAAAGAAACCCTTCCACAAGAAGAAATTTGGAGCAAAGTGGGAAGGAGAAAAGGATAAGAACAAGGACAAGGACAAAGAAAAAGAGAAAGACCCCTTGACTTGCTATGAGTGTAATAAACCGGGGCACTTTAGGAATGAATGTCCTAAATTGAAGAAAGCCTACAAAAAGAAAAAGAAGGCTTATGTGGCGACTTGGAGTGATAGCGAAGAATCTTCTTCCGAAGAAGAAGAACAAAAGGAAGTCGCAAACGTATGTTTTATGGCGGACGACAACGATGAGGTAAGTTCCGATAACCCTTGCGATGAATTTGCTTTTGATGAATTATTTGATGCTTTTAATGAACTTGTCGATTTCAAGGTTTTGAAAAAGAAATACAAGATTTTGAAAAATAAAAATTTAACTTTCATTAAAGAAAAGGAAATCTTAATAATGAAGTTAAGAAACTTAAATCTGAAAATGAAATTTTGGTAAAAGAAAAAGAATTAATTCCAATGAAAATGATAAACTAAGGAAAGAGGTTGAAAAACATAAGAACATAGTTGATAAGTTTACCTTAAGCTCAACTAAATTAGACATGTTATTAAATAGTCAAAAAGCAGTTTTTGACAAAGCCGGATTAGGGTATAACACTTTAAGAAAACAAAAATCACTGAAAAATATTTTTGTGCGTGCTGGCCAAAGTAATTTTACATGCTTTAAATGTAATCAAAAAGGACATAAATCTTATGAATGTAAAATTCTAAAACCTAATAAAAACTTAAATATTAAAGGAAAGAAAATATGGGTTCCGAAAGGAACAATATTTGTTGCTACTAACCATGAAGGACCCAAGAAAGCTTGGGTACCTAAACATAAAGTTTGATTTCATTGCAGGAATGTCTTGTGGCCAAGAGATCAAAGAGAAAGTGGTATCTTGATAGTGGCTGCTCAAGACATATGACGGGTGACAAAGAAGAATTCATCACCCTTGAAGAAAAGAAAGGAGGAGTTGTTACATTTGGCGACAATGGCAAAGGCCAAATCTTGGGGTTTGGTAACATTCAAATAACTCCCTCCACATATATTGAAAATGTACTTTATGTTGATGGTTTAAAGCATAACTTAATTAGTATAAGCCAATTATGTGACAAAGGTTTTAAAGTATCATTTGAATCTTCTATATGCACAGTAGCTAATCCATTGATAATAGCATTGTTTTTATTGGAAATAGAAATGGCAATGTATACTTGATTGACTTAGACAATTTGTCTACTAATAATCATTGCTTAGTTGCTAATAATGCTAATATGAATGAGATTGGTTGGTTGTGGCATCGAAGATTAGGTCACGCAAGCACACACCTAATTTCAAAACTAATTAGAATGGATTTAGTAAAGGTCTACCTAAAATAGATTTTGAAAATAACAAAATATGTGATGCATGTCAGTTTGGAAAACAAACGAGAAGTTCTTTTAAATCTAAAATATTGTTTCAACTTCTAGGCCATTAGAGCTACTTCACATGGACCTTTTTGGACCAACTAGAACCACAAGTCTAGGAGGAAAGAAATATGGTCTTGTGATTGTAGATGATTACTCTAGATTCACTTGGGTAATGTTTTTAGCTCACAAAGATGAGACTTTCTCGATATTCCTGAAATTCTTCAAGAAAGTAACAAATGAGAAAAACACTACCATAGTGTCTCTAAGAAGTGATCATGGAACTGAATTTGAAAATCACTTATTTGAAAGTTTTTGCAATGAAAATGGTATTAATCATAATTTTTCTGCACCTAGGACCCCACAACAAAATGGAGTAGTTGAAAGGAAAAATAGGACTTTAGAAGACATGGCCCGTACCATGCTATGTGAAAGTAAACTCCCGAAATACTTTTGGGCGGAAGCTATTAACACAGCATGTTACATCCTAAATAGAGCTTAATAAGACCTATTTTAAAGAAAACACCTTATGAATTATGGCATGATAGAAAACCCAACATTAAATATTTTCATGCATTTGGTTGTAAATGTTTTGTTCACAATAATGGTAAAAATAATTTAGGCAAATTTGATGCTAAATCTGATGAAGGAATATTCTTAGGATATTCAACAACTAGTAAAGCATATAGAGTATTTAACAAGAAAACTTTAGTTGTTGAAGAATCCATTCATGTAGTTTTTGATGAATCTTTAGCAACTCGTTCCGAAAAGTTTGATGATGAAGAAGATACAAACATAATTGAGAAAGATCTTGAAAAATTAAATATTGATGTATCTTCAGATCATGAGCAAGACGCTAAAGATAATGATTCACCTAAGGATGATGATACTAACACTAATCATAATGATATAGATCTTCCTAGGGATTGGAGATATGCTTATAGTCACCCTAAGGAATTGATTATAGGTGATCCATCTCAAGGAATAAGAACTAGATCATCTATGAGAAATATTAGTAATCATCTTGCATTTGTATCACAAATTGAACCTAAAACTATTGAAGAAGCTGAAAAAGATAATAATTGGATGTTAGCAATGCAAGAAGAATTAAATCAATTCACTAGAAATAATGTATGGACATTAGTAGAAAGACCTAAAATCATTCTGTTATAGGATCAAAATGGATATTTAGAAATAAACTAGATGAAAATGGCATAGTAATTAGAAACAAAGCTAGATTAGTTGCAAAAGGATATAATCAAGAAGAAGGTATTGATTTTGATGAAACCTTTGCACCAGTAGCTAGATTAGAAGCCATTAGACTATTACTTGCATTTGCATGTCACATGAATTTTAACTTATTTCAAATGGATGTAAAAAGTGCTTTTCTAAATGGATTTATAAATGAAGAAGTATATGTAGAACAACCACCAGGTTTTGAAGATCATGAATTTTCAAATCACGTTTTTAAATTGCACAAAGCATTATATGGTTTGAAACAAGCACCTAGAGCTTGGTATGATAGATTAAGTAAATTCTTAATTGAAAATGATTTTATAAGAGGAAATGTAGATAAAACATTATTTTGAAAAGAAAAGGTAAAGATTTATTAGTAGTTCAAATATATGTTGATGATATCATTTTTGGTGCTACTAACAATCTTCTATGTCAAGAATTTGCTAAGTTGATGCAGGGTGAATTTGAAATGAGCATGATGGGAGAACTCAACTTCTTCCTTGGACTCCAAATCAAACAAAGCAAAGAGGGAATCTTTATCAACCAAACAAAGTACACAAGAGAAATTCTAAAGAAGTTTGGTATGGAATCAATCAAACCCCTCGGAACACCAATGAGTCCTTCATGCAAGCTGGACAAAGATGAAGAAGGTAAGAAGGTTGATCAAAAATATTATCGAGGTATAATCGGATCCCTACTTTACTTAACTGCAAGTAGACCAGACATAATGTTTGCTGTTTGCTTATGTGCTAGATTTCAGTCTGAACCTAAAGAATCACATTTAATTGCTGTTAAAAGAATACTAAGATACTTAAGTGGAACAAAAAATGTAGGTTTATGGTATTCTAGAGACTCAACATTGAACTTAATTGCATACACTGATTCTGATTATGCTGGATGTAAGTTAGATAGAAAAAGCACAAGTGGTGCATGCCAATTCTTAGGAAGTAACTTAATCTCATGGTTTAGCAAAAAGCAAAATTCAGTTGCATTATCAACTACTGAAGCTGAATATGTTGCAGCTGGAAGTTGCTGTGCTCAAATCCTATGGATTAAGCGACAACTTGAAGACTATGGTATCACACTTGATAAAACACCTATAAAATGTGATAACACAAGTGCAATTAATCTAACAAAAAATCCAATTCAACATTCTAGAACAAACACATAGAAATTAGATATCATTTTATAAGAGAACATGTTGCAAATAATGAAATATGTCTTGATTATGTTAATACTGAAGATCAATTAGCTGATATATTTACAAAACCCTTGAGTGAAGAAAGATTCTGTTATCTTAGAGGAGAGTTAGGGATTGTGATCCATTAGAATGAATTTGAAACCCCTAAGGAAATTTTATCTAAAATTCTTTCAAATCCTTGATCTTTAAGGAAATCTTATCTAGAATTCATATCTAATTGATCTATTAAAATCCAATGATTATTTTATCAATTTTTATGATCAATATCCGGACACATTTCAGAAACTTTATGTTTTTTGCTCTGAAATGGTCTCGGAGCCGACTCGGTGAGTATCGGAGTCGACTC